>VZTO01027473.1:41729-106340 GCA_013400615.1 Syrrhaptes paradoxus
GAGAGGTTGTGGAGTCTCCTTCTCTGGAGACATTCAAAGCCCGCCTGGATGCGTTCCTGTGTGATCTGATCTAGGTGTTCCTGCTCCGGCAGGGGGATTGGACTAGATGATCTTTCGAGGTCCCTTCCAATCTCTAACATTCTGTGATTCTGTGATTCTGTGATGCTGGGGGAGTCCTGTGCAGGGAGGCAGGTGTTGCCCATGAATACATGGGGTTGGATGCTGCATCTGTTGATTCTCCTGTTTATTTCAGCCTTACCCCTTGACTAGAATAAAAGGAGTTCCTGGTACGGTCCTGTTCCCTCCCTTATCTGCCACTAAACTGCAGAGTGTCATGGCTTTCTGCATGGACAGTTACCTAAGGACTATGGAAACACATGTAGCCTTGGCTAAAGCGAGCTCTGCAGCACCCACCCTCTCTCTGTACCCTGTCACGATTCTACAAGCAGCTGGAGGGTCCCTGTAGCTGTGGACAAAGGGAGTTCCACACCACTCACTTTCTCTGTGCAAAACTTAAAATAAATTTTCTGATTTGTGAACCCATTAGCTTATTTGTGCTGTCTTTTTTGGAAAACCATTTGGGACTTTTCCTTTTACATCAGGATTGCTTAAGTCTCAGTTTCTTAGGAACTGGGGCCAAAAATTTTCACTGAATATAAAGCATCATATCTAAGATTAAAGTCAGCAGACATGTATATGTAAACCAGTTTCTGCCTTATTTGAGCAATACGGCAATTGTATATAGGACACAGCAGGTCCTTCAGCAGCATAACTGAACCCAGCTGGCTCCTTGTGAGCTCATGAGAATGCCTTTCACTTGTAGACTTCAAACATCTGATGGGCTATTGAGGATGCAGGAATGAACAAATCTTAGGTTTAACTTCAGAAGAGACAGACTCTGAGCACAGCAGAAAAGCAGAAGGACTCACTTTGATTTATGGACATCAACTATCACACCCGATACTAATTAATTTCATTGATAGCACTGAGATCAGTGTCTCCTTAAAACAAAAGTGGCAGGAAAACCCTCACACGAAACAGTAGAAAACACTCTCACTGTGAGTGTGAAATACTTAGACCGAATTTTTTTGCTGCCGTGCAGGTAGGACTGCTAATGTCACAAGCAGCTGAGTCAGTTGCTACTCTAGCAAGATGAGCTTTTTTAGAAGATGGGCAAATGCAATGTATTGTGAAGTTGCGTGTGAAGACCTGTGCTTTAAAGGATAAGGAACATACTGCACGGCAGCCAGCTGACCTACATTTACAGCTCAAGATGTAAAGCTGACCCCGAGGGAGCTGTGTATAACCTACAAACACAGAAGGAGTGCTAGTCAAATGGATGATGTATTTTAAAATTATAAACTGAGCAGGAGCAGCAGCATGGGGATGAATTTTTCCTGCTGCCCTGCGTAAGTAGCAAGACAGATCAATATAGCGTGATAAGCCACTCCTGTCAGGGAAATATAACTCAGCATAACTCCTACCTCCTCGACATGGTGCTGCGCTGGTGGAGAAAAGCACACTCTCAGTATGCAGAGGCAAACTCAGGCTGGGAGGTGGTCCCAGCTCAGGTGCCAGCAGTACATGAGATGGCAGCACAGGCTGAGCTGGACAAAGCGGGTGAGTCCTGGGGTCCTGGTGCAGGCAGCAAGACTGAAGCAATGGCAACACTGCTGTGCTTTTGCTGCTGCCAAGCCTGTGGCATCAAAGCTCACACAGGTAGCAACACCCAGCCACAAATCCAGCTTGTCACATCAGCACGGGTAAACTTCAACAAAAGCAAAGCGGTGAACAGTGCATTGTAGGGTTGCTGGGCTGTAAGGAGAAGAAAGGAGGAGACAAATGCAAAACCTTCCCACCCAGGCACAGTGATAATTCCGTCAGCACAAGGAGAGAATCAGACACACTGGGGACCAGATTTTTAGCCCCCACCAAACAAAGTAACTCCATTGTGTTCAACACAGAGCTGCTTCACAGTGTATTAGGATCTCCCTGTTGGCATAAATCGGCCTTAGATAAAGAGGCTCCCCGTTAATTTACCAAGTCCTGCTCCAAATACATTGACAGTTTTTGAACAGAGCCTTCCCAGTCCCTCTGTGGAGCTGCATTGTCATATGACAGGTAAAGAGCACATCAGCAATTACTGCTACAGTGGAAAAGGAAAGGTGGAAAAGAAAAATTGAAAGTTACTACAAAACTAAAATGCTTATCCTAAACCCACCTATTAAAGGTAAACTGTAAGCCTTAATTAAGCCACCTTGCCTATAGTTAAATTACATCACACCAATGTTTCATCCCCGGCAAACGCGGGAGATAGTTCTATACTTTGCAGTTTTATAAGACAAAACCAGAGCAAGGAAAATAACTCTGCTGTGCTCAGTAAACGTATGCAAATAACCACAGCAGGAAACTATCTGTAATAAAGCCCAGTTAGAAAGACATCTCCCAGGTTAGTCAGTGTTACCACTCTTTTAATTTTATTTTTCTTTTTTTTTTCAGAAATCTAACCAACTTTTTTCAAAACTTCGCATAGACAAGACTTTTCCTGGGACCAGCTGGTGAGTTGCCGCGGTGTTTGGGGAAAGCCTGAAACACAGCCATTGCACCGATGAAAATGCCTGACGCAGCCGCAATAACCTCCTAGAAGCCAGGGCAGCTTAACCACAGCATGAAGTGGGGACTTGCTGCCACAACACAGTCGCCTGGCTTACCTGTGACTCAGGGCTTGTGCTGGTGCAAGTTACTGCAGCAGGTGTCTGTATGTATCACAAACTTGGCTCAGTCAAGTTTGTTACCTTTGCTCTCATGGAGAAATCACCATCCATGTGGGGTCTTCATGGCGTTTCTGTAACACTGATGAAAGGCATGATGCCTGTGTAATGGAGATGACATATGGCATAAACTTGAAAAGAGAACAGTCATGTTTTCATCTATTGTAGCTTTGTCCTTCCACCCACATACAGCCTTGTATCACAAAAGGAGGGCAAGGAGTTGACCGACTATTTCCTTTTTAAAATTAATACATGGTAGCTAACATATTAAATAAGGGCAAGACAAATGAGGTTTGGGTTGCAGCCAGGGCAAAAACATTTAATATAAAAACCTAATCTACAGCAATGGAACTGCTTGAGGAAATTCCTGTCTCTGGCACCCTTTCTGGAGGAAGGAAAAATAATTCAAGTGTTCACCGTTTCTTTCCTGAGACAAGAGCATTTTCCCTCCATGCTTAGTTTCAAACATAATCACTTATATTATGAAGGTCAGAGCATTTACACATTACTGTCCCAGCCAGTCGTCTTGGTTCAGCAAATCACTTCCAAATCTTATTCCTCACAGATAACACTTCAGCAATGCTTTGTGGCCAAAGTTAAGCAAGTTTTTACTTTTGGTAATTACAGAGATCTCTATTCATTCAAGGAAGATAAACTAGAAAAACATTTCAAAGGTGATTACAAGACTCAATAGCTTAACCTCTATATAAGCCACTTTTTAAGAGGTAAAAAGCCAGTGGCTTTAAAGCTACTTTAGACAAATTTGAATATGTTACCCGGATCTTGACCTACATCGATTTACAAGAACCAGAAGAGATGACAGATCATCCCATACAGCCTGAAACAGTCTGTCAGACTTAATTTTTGCTATCTTAATTTTTGCATTTACGAAGTCTGCCGTCTCCTCTAAGAATTGAGGTAGTGATCAGCACATACACTCTGTGGCAAATTACATCTCCCTCCAAACCTGTACCAGTCATCTGCATTTATGAAACATTGTGCAACTCTCTGGAGGGAAACCAAAATAACAAGTGTATGATCCCTCTATAGTCTAGCTTGAAATAATAAGCATGTAACATCAGATAGAATATTTGTTCAAAAATATTTCCTAAAAAGGTATCTGAAAGGAGAATTAGGGTATATTGGCAGCATTTTACATATTAGCACTAAAGTATTGGCTGAAAGACCACAACACTCCCTGTTTTCAGAGTTTTAATTGCCTTATATTCAAGATCCATCAAGTAGCAACTTAAACAATTGCACAATCTTTTCAAGGGCTTTTTCCTCCAGTTTAGTTACAAGTGTGGAGAACCATTTTTTCAACTTGGTGCATTGCACTAACATTCCATGTGAGAGCTTATTTGAACTGAGACTTCCACAAATTACCACATTTAATGATTTCTCCATCAAAGGAGTGATGCCCATCTGGACACACTTAGCTGGCCACATTTCATCACACATATGAAATGACGCATGGTAAGTTATTTGCAAAAGGTTAAGGGGACATGAAGCTCAGTTTGTGTGGAGCAGTGTGCAGTTTGACCATTTGCCACTGTCAGAACAGAAGTTCAGACTACTCTGGGGGGAGCTGACAGAATTACAGCAGGTTATGAGTGGCCGTAGGTTGCTTTCTTACTCCTGAAACTTGCCCAAAGCAGGACCAACAGGCTTTCCCCCATCTCCTTCTCCCCTGCTTCCTACCTGCGTCTCCTTGCCCTTGGAAGGATCATAAGAAAATTGTGAGAGAGAAAACCTTGTTTCTCTCTTGTATTCTGGGAACCAGAAGCATACATACATGCATGATTTGTAAAAAAATAAGTTTACATCAAAGACATTAGCCATGTGTGATCAGTATAATTTTTGTGATAGAAACACTCCTGGAAGGCCCCAAACACTGGCTGCCCACTTGGATCAAAGTGACTACAGCAGCTACACGGTAAGGGAGGACACAGTCTGCTCTGGAGAGATCCTTATCACCCTTCCATCTGTTGTGATAGTGGATGTAGAAAGCCAAGTTGTCACCTAGCTTGGTAAAATTCATTTTGCATAGAAATCCTTTATTTAAAATGGAACTCATCAAATAGCATCTGTAGAGTCTAACTTTGGTAACATCAACTAAAAAAGAAAATTTACTGTTTTCATTTAAGTAATGATATGCAGCTGTGGAAGATTTTTGTATTGTCTAAGTTGAAGAACATATCCCGTGTCTTCTAATAAACCACCACCACGACAATACCTTTCCTCCCATATCCATCCGTACACAGTAGTACTATAGTGTGCTGCTGTAGTTTGATGAGAGTTGAAGCTCTTTGGAATATGTTTTTCAGGTATAGATACACTATAAATATACACGTACACTTGTCTCAAGTAGAACCACCCAATCAATTCTCTTTTGTGCAAGAAATAAAGTGAAATAAACACAGTGAAAAATGCTTGTTTTTCAAATGTATTATTTGTTGCACAGCTTAGTTGCTGGTTTGCTAGGAGAGCCAGCCCTTACCTTCCTCATTTGGATAGCAGGAAGATAACATCATCCTGAAAATAATAAAAAACGGAATGATCAGCACCCTGTCTTCAGAAACCTTACTTTCCTTTCTTCCTCTCCTCCTTTTTTTTGTCTCAAGTATTTTTAATCCAGCAAGGTGATAACAACACTCTTCCCCTGACATGTTCACTAACTGGGTGCGTAGCTTTGTCATTTGGTTTCCAGAGGCCCATTTTTGTCCTGTGAAAGTTTCAGGGCAATTACTAAGAAAAGCACAGATACCCATGGGGTTCTTTTTTTCTTTCTTCTGATGACAGCTCTCAGGAATAAAGAAGTTGTTCTTAATTAAGACTGATGAATTAACATGCAGGTGTATGGGTATGTCTGTAACACGTTGGCACTTTTCTCTCCTCTTTCTAAGTCTTTATGGACTCACAACAATTCTTTCTACAGACAAACTGTTTTTGATGCAAGATTTGTCATGTTACATTGCCATTTCAGGATACCCAGAGCTGGGACAATTTCATCTGGATAGTTACTCACTATTCAAAAAGAAATTTTTTTCCTTCTGCAGATGTTCAGCCAAGAGCAACAATGGCTAAAGAATGTTAAATTTGTACTAAAATCTAGTTCACATTTTATGGACAAATCTGGACAGATCTGGACAGATCCAGCAAAAAGTGTTAACATAGAGAATTCCAATCCGATCAAAATATTTTGCTGATGTACCACAACCTAAAAACTAGACCATCATGAATCAATCAAGTGATCAAAAAAAAATTAAATCATCTGTATTTTATAAGAGTAAAGTGGTTATTTTAGCAGAAATTGAATCTGAGAAGGGAAAAATACATATGGGAGAGAAGAAGCTGGAAAGGAGGGGAAAAAAAACAAACAAAAAGGAAAACTGAAAAGTATTAAAGTAAAGCTGAAAAGCATTGAAAAGAAAAGCTGAAAAAAGGAGGAAAGAAATAGAGAGGAGAATGACAAAAGCTGAATCACCTGCAGATATGAATTTCCAGCCAGAAAAGACAACTGCTGAGGAGAGCAGAGAAAAATAGATGGAGGGAGGAAAGTAAAATTAAACCAAGTAGAGATAAGGATAAGTAATATAAAAATTGTATTTCATTCTCAGTCCCTAAATTGATGGGTTTAGGAAGAGCCTCGCTGTACAAATGGTCTGTTCCATGCCATCATCATTTATTGATGTTGACCTGCTGCACAGCAACTGATGAGACACAACCCCTGGCAGTGTCTGCCCTCTCTCCCTGCTAAGGTACTTTTAATATTGATGGACGGTATATTCTGTGTAGATTAATGAAGCCTACATAGGAAGTGTAGATTAATTTGACAGACTACTCAGACTCATCTGAAGTTGGTGGAAAGTCTTTGCAAGGCAAAAAGTAAAATTTAGCTTTCAGTTCTGTGGACTTATATTGCTTACGGGACATTTTCAAATGAGCAGGTTTGTTGAATTCATACTCCATTTAGAAATTTTAAAAAATTCTTAGTGCTCTTAGGAGCAGCAAGGTACTCTAAAAGTGTTTCACAGTTGGATACATTTCTAAAAGTATTTTGAAGAGGGTAACTCTTATATAATGTGAGGTCTAAATAATATTTCCTTGTTCATGAAACTTTTATTCAAATAAGCCATCTTGTTAACTTTAATAAGCATATTGGAAGGGCTCACCAGCCTCAGCTGGAGTTACATTAATCCTGCTGTAAGTATCTAGAAGAGCACATTAACTTTAGGCACATCATACACTCAAAGAAATGGTCAAAGGAATATTATGCAGATAGTGGAGTCAAACACTCAGTAGTAAAAGATGCTGAGAACAAAATTGCCTATGAAATCTCAATTTAGATGTTGGTGAATAGGCTTTCTTTTATGTTCTTTAGCCACATACAATACATAAAGATTCTTTTCCCTTGGGTTCCTGCTTGAATCCAGGCAGGAGACAGGTAGTGCTCAGTCAGTAAGCTTCAATTTTTCCTCATTATTAATATCTGAAACTGCATTGGGAAGTAAAAGAGACATTTTGGAAAAACATTATTTCCTTGTATATCTCCTGCAATAATATCATATCCTTATCTCCCATTTTACAGAAAGGGATCTTAGGCACAAAATGTAAAGGCAAACTTAAGGCAAATATATGTGTGATTGACTTGTTAAGCATTTATATAAAAACTGCTGCAGTGGACAAATTTAACTTCCTGGCGTTCCCTTAGTTGCATATTGGTCAAAAGAATAACTTTCTTCCTGTTTTTTTTTTCACCATACAGCTCCCATCTTCTAACAAACAAGCGGAGCAGTACAGAGGAGTCAGCAGAAAAGGCCCATCTGTGTGCTTGATAGACCACAATTTGGACAAGAATATGCTTTGTGTTATCATATTAATTATCCATGTAGCATAAAGCATGAACTCATGGGATGAAGAGAACCAGAATAAGTGGCATAGCAACTTAAGTTCTGGAATTTCATTACCACTGAATACTTTGTATTGTCCTAAAAAAAAAAAAAAGAAGTGAACATTTAGAAATATGAAGTCATGCTGACCTTCACCTTGGTCATCAGAAATTGCAATCTATAAAATTATTACTCTGCTCTCTGTCACCTGAGAGTGGTGATTTAGTATTTCATCTGGTGACCATCTCTGGAGAGCGAATATGACACACTACTAAATTCCCAACAGAAAAAAAAAAAAAAAAGNAGAGAGAGAGAAGAAACGTGCAGATTTGGGGAGAGAACGTGGTTTCACAGCCCAGACTTACTCCTGTCTGAGCTTCTAATGAGGCTTTCAGCTTTATGTCTACATTGTACCATCCATCCTACTTCCCCCTTTGGGAGTCTAATATTTTTAGCTGTACTATTGGTTTTGGTTCTTTAAAACCCCTCTTGATTTGCAATACAACAACTCTTCTTACTTTCATGGATTTTGACATCCCTGATACATGGGTTCCAGTCCTAGTTTCTTATTTGGGATCTCTACATGTTATGACTTACAGTTTAGTATCCAGCCACATCAAATTCTCTGTAAACCCCTGAACTCTGCAGCCAATGTGCCTCCTCATCCTTTGGTTTCTCACTGCCCTGAGAGCACAAATGGGCCTTAAAGACCCTGACCAGCCTCCCTTGGAACCTCATTTAACCTCAAACCTGGCCCTAACCTGAGTTAAGTTGTGTGTTAATGTTTAGTCCTGCTTTTTGGCCCTATCTCCCGTATGGTCCTTAGACCCATGTTGTAGCCTTGTCTCCTACCCCATAACCTGCTGCTCCTGGAGTCCCGTGGAGACTCTGTACAAAATCCCTAGTGGTTGCACTCCTGTCTCAGCAGTGATGACCTAGAAGCTGTGGGACGTCAGATAGCAGAGCAAATACAGTTAACAGGGTACAACCAAATGGCAGAAATGAGCTTGCAGTTGCTAAAAACTGAATCCACGTGTAAGTAAAATATCAAAATACATTTCAATTACTTATAGTGAAATCCATGACATAAATTCACTGACTGCTTTGGTACTGCTAGAACAAAATATATTTTTAAATGTAGTGGGCTCAGGCTAGCGGAGACTTATTTGATATTGATCTAGTAATATCAAAGTGCTTAGACTTAGTTGCAAGACTTGTAGTGTTTTATTATAAGATATTTCTGAAATAATAGTTAGAAAAATGTCATATCTATTGAGCTGATGAGTGTTTGATTTACTTCTGAAGTGCTTTACAAGCAATTCATATTTAGCTCTAGTGACAGCTCATTCCTATAGTCACCATAAAACTGAGACTGGGTCTGTACAATTGTCAGTTTTCAGATCAGGTTGACTTGTCAGCTTCAATATTTTTTTTTGCCTTGGGTCAGTAATTGGGTCATGTGGGTTTTTAGGTTATATTTGTTGTTTTTAACTAGCTTGAGCCAATAGAGTGGCAACACTGTGCAAAACTGAAAATATACAAAACCATTTTAAGGAACCTGTTGTTATGAGTTAGGATATAGGAATTAAAATGAAATGTAACCTGGCACATTGCACTGGGCAGCTCTAGAATGTTAGTGGGTTATAACTGCTGTCTGGTTGGCTGATGTTACAGCAGAAGGCTGATGTTACACAATTGTATTTTCTTAGCTATAGGATTCAATTCTTTCTTTCAGTTTTAACTACTTAATTGCTACACTTTTGTTCCTTGATCTGTTTTGCTGAAAATTAGCTAACATAATTTCCCCTGCTTCAGTACATCAGTACTTCTTGCATGCTCCGTTCCATTTGTGGGAACTTTAAACTTTATTTAAGGTCTTCAGCTAATCTCTAAACCCTCTGCCAAAAGATGGAAAAGCTGACAAACCATGCAAAAATCACTCCTGAAATCAGTGATGAAGCTTGAGATAGACATGCAGGTGTTTTGTTTCTCCCACTTCCAGCTGAATAGCAACTTCCACCTCTTATGCAGCAACACATTTAATGACATAATATGGCTTTTGCTGACAAAGATTTTAATCCATAGATCACTGTATAGAATGCTACACTTTTTTTGGATTTGGCTAAAACCAGCAATATAATACTCTTCAAGTCATAAACAAGGAGCTTGAGATAATTACTGTGGATCTGATGTAACAGACTTTGTAATGGCTATGAAATTTTGAATCATGAATCACATTGTTATATCATTTTGAAGAATAAATAATACAACACAACTCCTATGTTTGACCATCAGTGCAGCTAATGTTCCAGCTTTACTTAGAGATAAATATTGAATACATAGCATCTGGAGCATATACTGTTTTTCAACAGTTTAACTATTAGCAAAAAAATATTGTCTTTATTCATCTAAACAATTTACAAAACTGCTCTGTTTCTGAGTAAGAAAAGTACAACTATGGGATTAAACTCTTAAGTCATCTGAGGAGACAAACCCTAAGATTCCTATGGCCAAGTTCAAGCAGTGCTTTGGAACAAACTGCTTTAGTTTTAGGTTGTGTTTCTGTTGTCAGCACTGGAGCCACCTGCACGCCCCCATGTAGCAGTGGAAGGCACACTGGTGGAGGTGCGGAGCTCTGCAGTGTCTCTGCTGAATGCCTTTCCACCCCAAACAGGCTTCCTAGATCAGGCTCAGGAAAACTTTCTCATGCAGAAATATGCTATTTCTATTTCCTTAACACACCCTCCCTACAGGCAAATGCAGCACAAGGTAATCCAGTATGAAATGGTATAACACAAAGAGCTCACACTGGGTCAGAAGAAGTCCACTTCACTTTTTCTTCAGAAATAGTTTGTGTTAAGTAATTGGGTAGAAGTTTTGTAGGACACCTTTAGCTTCTTTACAGTCTTGCTATATTTGCATAAGTCTGACTTTAAGGGTAATGCCAAAATAATAATGATACAAGCTGTATATAGAATACTGCCCTGGTCACCAGCAGGGAGGGGGGGGGGGGAAGCAGGGGGAAGAGAGCTAATGGGGGCTGGGAAGTGAACAGTCTCTATCAGTGAGGATTTGTTTTCTGAGAGAAGAAGGAGCCCAGAAAATGTCTTTTGGAGCTTTCCCACGATGCAATTTTTTTGCCTCTCTTTTTGTCTTTCATTTTCCTCTTGGCTTATGACAATAACTTGAAGTAGGGGTGTTGACTTGTTGAGTTGTGTTCCCTCTCTCTCCCCTGTCAATTGATTTATTAGATTAAAAAAAAATTTAAAACCCACTAAGATAGTGCTTGATGTTACCTGTATTACTATATCTCTTACATATCTAGAAAGCACTCTTCTTTCTGGCTACTATGGGTAGCAATCTAAAACAAAAATTAAGTTTAATTAGCTGTTCTGTTGTCGCCTCTTCAGGGACAAGTTTATTTTAAAACAGATCTTGAGTTTACAACAAGGTATTGAATAACATTTTGTACACCCTAGTACATGTACTAGCACTTCAACACTGAAGGCATAAAAAGTGTATGTTTGCATGATTGTCAGTAGTTGGAGGGATGGACTTGGCAGCTGGAGTGCTACTTTAGTTTCTCTAGTGTTAAAGTCACTACACCCCCAAACACTTATCAAGGTTTTCTTGAAGCTAGAATTACTCCATTAGGCAGTGAGTCATACCTGAACCCCATTGCCTTGCGAGACAACATAGAGTGAGTGGTGGTTGAAGGGTGCGTGGGCACAGGCAGAGAGGCTGGATGTGCCTGGGGTGGGCCTGTGAAGAGCTGAATGCAAAGGGAATCATCTCTTCAGAAGAGCACAATTTGCACCTGAAGAGGAGCTGGTCATTAAAGCTACAGGACTGGTGAGGGCAACATGCTCCTTAAATTCCCTGTGTTGAGATCTAGAAGCCATAGTGCAAATTCGGGAAGAAAAGAAAAAAACCCAACCATTTTCTGTCTCTCTGCACATCTGCTGACAGAAAGGCATGTGACACAGCAAACAACTGCAAAGCTCTGTGGCAAATGGGTCAAAATGCTGAGTGGGGGTCCCTGGCTTTGACTATACTAGACTACTTAGGTGTCTCCCTTTTCTAAACTAATAGTTAAGGTTTATGTAACTGTATACAGTAAATCTGCCTTTTTGGGTGGGGGATTAGTAAAGTGTTTAGACTGCATGAAGTGATTAGCTAAATTAGAGGAGATGTGGATTTGTATATAAATTGTCAAGTGGATAAATTAACTAAGCGGAGACAAGAATGTGTTGCTCTGAGAAAGATTCATGGAGATGTTTGATGCGATGCGAGAGCACAGAAAAAGGTCTTTGTGTTGCAGCCTAAAACCCAGCTGTGTGCTAGCTTAAGACCAGTCTCTTTGCAAATAGATGGTATGTTTTTTGTGTTTGTGACAATGTAATTTTAAAATGCCTCCTCCTACAAGACACCCTGTAGATTTTTTCCTGCAGGGTAAAAGGTAGAGATGAAATTTAAGCTGCCTGGTGATGTAGTATTTGTCTTGCCTGAGTGCCTGGCTGTGCCCGTGAGTTATGCATTTCTACCCCTTGCCATGGGAACAGCACGGAACTTAAATATCAGGAAAGGATGCTTCATACAGATATGTTAGCATGATCATTTCAGTCACTGCATGCTTGTTTAAAATGAATTTTCTAATAGTAGGCTAAGAAATACTTCTCACAGTACTGTTTTGGGGAAATTTGTTGCTGATTTGCTCAGTTTCCCAGGTGTCAAGCACATCTTTCTGCAACAGAGCAGTGAGCAACTTCTAGGGCCAAGTCCCACCACCCTCAGTTTCTGCTGACCCCTCTGGGAAATGGAGGTGTTCAGTACAGTGCGCTGCAGGACTGCACTCTCTTCCCTCAGGAAAGTGCAGTTATTAACTAATATTTTGAGAGTAGAAAAATTGGGTGTTTGAAGTCACCACCAGTTGGTAAGAGGTTTGCATACAAATCTTCTGCTTCCCTCAGGAACAATTACATAAAATCAGTTATATTTGCATATAAAATAGCTTATCTTTTCCCTCATCTGAAAATAGGTATTATGAGACTCTTCTTTTTGTCCTCACAAGAATTCACATGAGGGTTATTTAATTGGAAAGCTTAAATCTGTTCTTCTAAAACCAAATAGAAGATGAGATTTCATATACATTTTTTTAATATTATTCACAAATGGGAACTTTAATAGCTTGGTAATCAGTAGAGAAGTTTTATTTAATACTTTAATGAATTTATAATGGTTCGTGAAGTTATTTGTGCTTATTAATTTAAAAATTAGTTTTAGGTATTTTAAAGGAATCTTATTAACTAGTCTAGACAAATTACAAAGAAGTCTTAGTGCAGAAGCAAAGCCAGCTTTCCAAACTGTTAAACTCCTGAGAATTTGTCAGGACTTCGATACACACTTTTTGAATGTGTGTTTCCAGGCTACCTTTATCAGTTAAGATTCAATTTTAAGCCTTGGGACTGGGTTATGAGCCACAAAACAGCAATAAGTAAATCTCCTTAATTTATTTGGGTAGGTTTTTTTTTAATCTTAAAACTCAACCTGCAAGTTATTTCATACCTCTTTCCATGTTTCCTTAACACCTATAAGAGCAGCTCTGTTTCCCCCTACTTGCGTTGCACCTCACTTCTACTTTGGGTAGGGTTTGAAATCTTTTTTCATGGTGACCACCAGAGGTCCTGGGCCATTTCTACATTAACATGTCCTTTAGTCCAGTGGGTTTTTTTACAGTTTGGTTAGTGGATCTGTGATTCATGAGCCATTGGACAAATAAGTATGTACTAGATCAGGAACTTCCAGGACTAAATATGAGACTTGCTACTGAGAGTTTAACTCTATAGCTGGAAATTTATGATTTGTTATCCAGGTGGCATGAGGTTGCTTTGAAGCACATCCATGGGGTTTGCCTGTGACTGGGAGGACTGTTGGGAAACGCAGTGGGGCTGGTGAGGAGTGCCAGGAAAGCCTTGAAACCTAGGGTTTTGCCAGCCTGATTCTGCCTCTCGCCACGGGGTCCAGCTGGTCTGATCCCTGCCTGCTTCCCTCAGGATCCCCTCCTGGCACTAGGAATTGCCTTCGGCTTTTTGGCAGCTCCCTACTTGCAAACTGAGGTCCTGGCACTTCTCAAAGCCCCACTCACAGTGCATGTCCAGGGCATCCAAGTGGGAGCAAATAGATGCCCCAAGTCGTACTTTTTCAGGGTGCTACTCTGGAACAGAGTCCTTTTATACCTTCACCACTAAACCCAAAGTCTTAACGCTTTGCCCAAAGTATATTTTTTAACATCTCTATTTGACTTTAAAAGTTATAGTCCATATGTCAGCTGTGAAATAAATTTTAGGCGCAGCCAACTGCTTTTTCTTTCCATGTGTGAAGTTACAGCGCAGCTCTGCTTCCAGGCTTGGTCAAATTTTTACTTTTTTCACTATAAAAACAGAGGAGAACTTAGAATCAGAAGTGAGGTTGGAGATATATTTTGTCCACGTCTTTACTTGCGTTGTGTCTGACTTGTTATGAAAGCAATGGCTGCCTCTCCTCAAGAAATACTTCAATACGTGATGAATTTGCTGCCTGTGTAGATTTTCGATGCCTCTTCGCCATATGCAAATGACCTGCTGGAACATATGTTTTTCAAATCTAAGCAAGAGTCCAATGTTTGAAGTGTAGCTTGTGCAGAATTCAGCAGCACTGAGACCTGTAAGTCCTTTTCTAGAAATTACTATTGCAGGAGGATAATAAGGTCAAGGAACAGAGCAGCAGTGCTAGCAGATTGATGCCTGAATTTTTGCTCAGAAATCCCATGCAGACATTGTGGTTCTTCTAGCTTCCAAAAGCCTGGCTTTTCATTAAGGTTGTGCATAAAGTGTTATTTTCCTCCCCCTTAACTTTTCTGAGGAAGTAAAGTTACCCACATCCCAGAATGTTTTTCTGTCTTTCAGCAGTAATATTCCTTACTCATTGATTAGTTCCAAGCAGATCTGATAGAAAGGTGGGAATGTCAAAGATTTATGGACTCCAGGTCTGCCTGGTACGCCCTCCCCGTGCAGCCCTGAGGTTGTTGGCTTCATGCCCACCTGTGATGTTGCCAGCAGCCAGCTGGCTGACCAGCACGCCTCAGCTCCAGCAGCACACGGCTCTGCCTTTGCCATCCTTGCAAGGCAGCTAAGGACGTGGAGGGGAGCTGAGGTTACTGCAGGGGAGGGGGGAGGGATGGGTGCAGAGCTGGGGAATTGTACTGTAGCTGCAGGAAATCAGTCTTCATTAGCCCTGCTGCAAAGACTTGGAGTGATTCTTCTCTGTCTCTCAGGAGAAGACCTTAATCATCTGGGACAGGGGAGTTCAGCATCTTTCTCCTGATTGTCCCACCAGAGACTGCTCCTTTTGCATGGATAATCCACTGTTCAGTGTAGTAATGCCAGGAACTTGATAGAGAATATCAGGAGAATGCATCAGCTGTAGCAGCTGTGCTCCTTGGCCCACTGAAAAGTGAAATATTTTATACCCTGTTTCAAAAGGAAAAAGGCATTTCTTAGAGGATAAAAAGTTCAGCACTGGGGGAGGAAACAACTCACCCTTCTTCTTGAAGCTGCTGCTGTCTCTGCTTACATGTTACAAGTCACATGCATTTAAAATAAAAGGAGAAAAAAAAATCCTGAAAGTTTCAGAGTAGGGGGAGATTCAGAAAAATAGCTTGGTTCAGAAAAAAAAATAAATCTTTTTTCATTCCACCGAGAAGTCTGAAAAAATGCCAATGAGATGTTTTTGGATGAGTGTTGCAGGACAAATGTCTTAGACCCATTGCTTTGGCAAACATTTGGGTACCCTGAGAACACCCCCCGATGTTGCTAATTCCTCCAGCAGTGCACATCTTGGAAGAATAGTTCAGCAGGGAGTCCCTGCTAGAAGCCACTCAACTTTCTGTTGTTATTTCTGCTTTGGTTTTATCAAAATTGTGCATTTTTACAGGGATAATTTGATCCTTCAAAAATCAAGTGATCCCACTGAAAGAGAGTGTTGTTAGCATATTATCAGTCACCTTCAGGTTTTGTCAGGTTTCTGCAAAATGCTCTTGTCAAGCCTGACAGAATTTTCCTTGTCATTTGAAATTAATTAGAACCTCTGTCTTACTTTGATTTTATGAAAGGCTGCAGCTGTGAAAAATTCAGTTACCCCTGCATCCCTAGCTCTAAAGAAACATCAAAACATAATACAGTAGACATTTAGATGTAAAACATGTATTTTTACATAAAGTTTACATACAATATAGTTAGACATTTGCCAGTTTTAAGATACATCCAAGCACTAGCAGTACTGCTTTGTGTGCAGATAAACTCATATTGATTCCAAAACAGTAGAACAGAATTAATATTCTGGTAACTATCTATTTCCAATTAAAATATCATTGTGCAATGAATAATAATAAAAAAGAACCAGGGCTTTCAAATGTTTGAGGTTGAGTGCCTTGAATTAATATTTATGAACCAAGAATAAATGTCCTGACTTCGTAAGAGTGCTGTGCACTCAGCAGCATCTTCTGCAGCCAACAAAAACATAGATGCAGCACAGAGCAACCTGTCTCTCTTCTGCATTTTAATTAAGGATAGGACTTGCTGCCTTGTTAAGTGCACAGGACTGGAGCACTTGGATCAGGCATGAGTGAGTCTGAGTTTCCCTGGTTAATGATGACAGTTTGCAGTAATAACTAGTTTTAAGAAGCAGATGTACTTAACACTTGAAAAAGCACTCAGCAGCTTCTCCTGAAATCCTGGCTTCTGAAATACAGAGCACTTATTTAGTGGTGGTTTTGGTTTTTTTTTTTTTAACTGTCAATCCATGAGGGTGACTTGTCTGGGTGTTAAGGCTTTGTTTCGAGCTCTGTGGTGGTTTTGTCTGTCTGAAGATCAGGAGAGTATAAAAGAACAAATTACAACCATCCGTTCCCCTCAAAATAAGCTTTCTTAAGCTCTCCCAAGATCTGTGGCATATCTTTTTGCACTTGAAAGCAGTTGTTCTGTAAAAAGATGCAAGTTCTCCTGTCTGCATTTGTTATCCAAACACCTTCCTGGGAGCTTGCTTAACCATTGCATCTTCAGAAGTACAACAGAAGGAGACAGCGGAGTTGCTCTGTGCTGCACCACACTTGCAAACAGTGTCCAGGTGATGTGGGATGCAACAAAGCAAATTACAGGGAACTGGATTCTGCTCCCTGCATTTCCTGGCTTTCCACAGAACAGTGCTCTGATGCCTGTGAAGATGCTGAGAAGATGCTTGCACTAGCTGATAGATATTGAGGGCTGACATGTATAAAACTGCTCAGTCTTAATAATTTTCCTGTTGCAGCTGGAGATGCTCCTTTTATAAACAATGAGGTTAAAATTTTCTGTATCATTCTTCTGTGCATCCAGTTGTCTGTTTGCTGTCAGCCATCTAGCCAAGAATAATTTCCATAAATTCTTAGCCTTGAGTGTTATATTATCGCAGGCCCAATAGAATTGACCCATACATACCTATGAGTGACTGATTAAAGTGGATTTCAAAACTAGCTGATCAAAAAGCATTACTCTACTTCAGAGTGAGCCACTAGAGAAAGCACCAGAAAAGAATTAGGGCCCCCTAGTCTACAGTACAGTGTCTCTATCAATTCTGTCTCATACCTAGCACTCTACAGCTCTGTCCCATGTAATCCCAGTGATGAGTGAAAGAAGTATTTTAATTTCCTAAGAGATGTTCTTTACTTTTTTTTACTTCCACTCTTAACTGCAGATGTCTACCAAGTAATAAAATAAATCTTTATATGAAACTATGGGTCATGGTATCAACTGAAGTTAAATTTTCAGGTTTTTTGCTAGTATAAATGGTCAATATATATCAACATGTCCTGGGTTTTAGTCATTATTCCCCAACTTTTATTCCATCTTAGCATTGTTAAATAACATTCTGCTTTGCATAGGAATTGCACAGCAGGTTGAACCCAAGGGACATCTAATTTAACAGTCAGATGGAGGCCAGTATCAGCTATTTCAGTAAAAGGTGTAAAAATCAGCCATCAGCATATGGCTTTTAAGTCACTCCATTCACTTGGGATAATTCTGTGAAGTGTTTTTACCAATATACGTGTCCAGTCCTCTGTGGTGAAAATAAATCTCTGCCTTCCTATGGTTTGACGCTTCATTTCAAGGAACATTTTGTCCCAGACAGATGACCAGTGACCTACCCATAATGGCAATTCTTTGTTTCCTCATGGTTCAAAACTCTTTACTTCCTTCCTCTTTATGTTCATTTCTGAGGTATGCCTGGAACAGTAATTCAAAAAAATGGAGAATAACACACCCAGCTGTCAGGAGTCAGCATGAATCAGTCCCTGGCATCCATGACATGCCAGGGGAAGTTTTGGGAAAGCTGGGAAAGTTCAGTACTCCAACACTGGTGAAAATAAGTCTGTGTTTCAGCATCTTTGTGCTGCTTAGTTGATGCCAAATTGCAGGAATATAGATTTCTCTGCTGATTACAAGAACAGGTTTTTGGTTGACTGAAGGGAAATATTCTTAAAAAGCATCCTAAAATATTGCCAGGTTTAAAGGCTGATGAAAAACTTGATCTACCCCATTAACTGCTTTCCAGAGCTGCATTTTCTTTTAGAGATGCTCTCCTTTCTCAGCTCTCTGCCCCTATCCTTCCCCAGCTTTTAAAGCATAGCTCTGGCTTACTACAGCCAAATGAAAGTCCTCCATATCATAGGAGATTGCTCTCTGGTTGGAAAACCACTTTTGTTTGCATTCAGGACGAACAGCTACTGATTGCAGGTGCTTTATGCACACAGTATTACTTGCAGATACTTGCAATCCGCTGGCAGGAAGGTATGTGGGAAATCAGCAGTAGATAGCTTCTTAAATCAGACTGTCAGAGAGGTGAAATGGATAATGGAGCCTTAAAACTCCTGAGGCTCCTGTTGAATTTGAGTGTAGTCTGCGTGGCATGATGATTGGAAGAGTATTGCATACTCCATTTTTTAGGTAGTATTTGAGCCCTGTCCAAATACAGCAACTGTACAGCCTGAAGTGGAATTAAACTATACAATTTAGTTGCACTGTTGTGGTGGAAAAATGAAGAAACACTTATAGTAGAACTCTCCTATACCACAGATGCAGGTATATTATCCTTTTCCTGTCTCAGGTTTTTACCTGTGAGCTGAGAACAATGCTAATCTTTCTCTCCATCGTCTGTTTCCCACGTGTACTGCAGCTTTTTGGGGTCACGACTGCCTCTGTATGCTGAGGACCAGGAGGGTGGCCCATGGCTCTGAATGGAAGTTTTCTTGATACAAATAATTAAAATGGGATAATACAAATAATTGAAGTGAAAGGGGGAGGTTTCTCTTTCAAAGTCTTTAACCCACAGGTGATACAAAGTAATTGCCTTATGCCCGACAAGGACTGCAAACTGGTCACAGGTTTCCTGAATCAGGTTTAGTGCCACCTCAGCATTTTATTGGGGAGGAGAAGAATTTTCTCATTTTCTAAATGACATTGTCTGCTGGGCTATGAATCTGTGGACAGACAAAGACCATAGACAGCCCTGAGCTCTGGGCACATTTCTCTCTTTTTTGAAATGTCATGTCTGTGAAAAGAATCTGATTACTGATGGGCTTTTAAACTTTTATGGCTTCTGCTCTGTGTTCTAAGGTATGCTTTTTTCTCTTTCCAACTTGTCATATTGAGATATTGCTAAGGAGATCAAAGGCAAGCATTTAATTTATTTCCTTAGTTCCTATCGCATTTTGAATATAAAGCCTTCATTACTGTCTTCCATTTAGCAGCCAGGCCTCCCTGCAGCTAGCTGTTCCCACTATTGCCTGCTTATCTCAGCCCTAGTGCACCTTCATGCAGGCTTTGGTTTGATGGGAAGACCTTACCTCAAAAACTGTAGTTTGGCACCTGCAGTTTGATGCTGTATGACTTTCTTCCATGTCTGTCTTAAACATCCTTGTTCTATTTTGGTGACATAGGCTTCTCCAGCCCTTCATAAAAATGCAGAAGAGAGAGAACTGCATCCCGAGCCAGATCAATGAGGCGATGCTGTGAACTGCAGCAGGGAATGTCCAGTGTTCCCATGAAAGTCTGTAGTTTAACAGCCTTTAGTGCTACAATTGAATTCAGGGGCATCAACCAAAAACATGGAGGAAAACACCTAGAAAATGTTAAGAATGGAGTGAGAGTACCTTTGAGACAAGACTGACAATTTCACTGCTCAGGCTTTGCAGCCTGCCAGATTTTGCCACACATAATTGTACCATGAACTGTGACACTGAGCCATGCATTGTACCAGCATGTTCGCCTATTCCAGCTTGATAGAATTATGTGATTTTTTTTTTCTGTCTGCACAATATTAGTTAAATTGGAAGTTCAGCTGGATTTCATCACCAGCAGCCAATAAGAGGTACTATAATTGAATTTTCACTTATAGCTTAATCATACAATCAACAAAACTGCAAAATTTTGACAGAGAGCTAAAAAGTGTCATTTGTGTCAAGCTAGCACTGATTAGTTTATTGTTCTGGTTTTATTCAGTTCTTTATAAGTAAGTATATGATTCTATGATTCTATAAGTAGCTGAGACCTTACCCTGGGACCACACTGTGCTTTTGATATTACTGCATAGAGACTGTGCCTATACCCGTCCCTACAGAGCTGCACTGCAGCTGGATGATTGCCGGTCTGCAGCTGGGTTCTCTGTTCAGTAAACTGTGACAGTACCAGACCTTGTGTCTGCATAACTGGTGTTTTTTATGCTGTCTATGTACCTATGACAAACACAGACTGTGAGCTAGAGACTGCTTAAAATTGTCCTACTTTCTTCTTGTCAGTGGAAAAGTTTATCTTTTTTTTAAAAAAAAAAAAAAAGACATTAATATTGGGGGGGGGGGGGAATGGAAGAAATCTTAGTGTTTATTAGATAGAGGCAAAATGGAAATACCTAGATACTGATATGAAAATTCATGTTACATTCACAGAGAGAGAAGATGAACTGGTGCCTTTATAAGCATTGGAAATATTGTTTTGGTGTTGAGTATTTAGGCTGAAAGCACAGATTTGCTTGGGGTATTTCTTTAAATCAAAAATCTTCACAAAGCAAACCATCATCTCTTAAAAAACCCTAAAGCCATAAGCCCTTTTTTCTCTTACATAAAAGAAATGAAATATTAGGGATGACTAAATATTTTCCATTTAAACTAGTTTATCTCTCTTGGATTTTCTTCAGGATTTAAAAAAGAAAAAAAAAATTTCCTCTGTGTGCTCTCTCCTTGCACCCCATCACTAGGCTATCACTAAGCTTTAGTCATTCTTAGAGATATAACATCCTATCTGTGCAATAGTTTCCAGGCTGCCAGGATAAATCTGATTAGTAAAAATCATCACTGAGGGCTAATGTCACTTCCAATTTAGGTGTCTCCCACTAAAATGTATTTTGCTCTATTGATGTAGTTGAGCGCATTTTGATATTTTTTTCAAGTACAGACTATTCTGATGCATCTGGTTGAGGTGAAAGGAACATGCAGAAACTGTGGTTGAGTCATGGATCTTCAGTGTGTTGGCTTGGCCAGGAAAAGTGGTTAAAATGATCTGGCTGATGGCACAATTTTTCTAGTTGTGTTAATCACAAACAAGGAGGGACACTGCAGCTTGAATGCAGAGTCCCATGGGAAAACCCAATAGGAGCTACTGACATTAACTTTGTTACTAAAACCAGCGTCCCGTGAAACTATGGCCTTAGATAAATGCAGCACAGTGTCATTGGGGCAGGACCATTATGCAACTTTGTNAAAAAGAGAAAAAAAAACCCAAACAAAAATAAACCCCAAAGCAAAAACAACCCCAAAAGAAACAGCATGCCAGTGGGGTATATCAAGGAAACCACGAACCATTGATCAATGTACCTAAACTCTGCTTAGATGGTCATCAGCACATATTGGTATTGGTCACAGAAGATGACCTGAAAGGGTAATGGCATTGTCAAGTGCTTTTGTTGGTATCATGACAAAGAGGAGTGTTGAAATGGACTAAGAGGAGGGTAGCACAGATGCATTAAGGAAGTGGATCAAAATGAAGAGAAAGAATGAAAGGGCTTNCCAATTTAGGTGTCTCCCACTAAAATGTATTTTGCTCTATTGATGTAGTTGAGCGCATTTTGATATTTTTTTCAAGTACAGACTATTCTGATGCATCTGGTTGAGGTGAAAGGAACATGCAGAAACTGTGGTTGAGTCATGGATCTTCAGTGTGTTGGCTTGGCCAGGAAAAGTGGTTAAAATGATCTGGCTGACGGCACAATTTTTCTAGTTGTGTTAATCACAAACAAGGAGGGACACTGCAGCTTGAATGCAGAGTCCCATGGGAAAACCCAATAGGAGCTACTGACATTAACTTTGTTACTAAAACCAGCGTCCCGTGAAACTATGGCCTTAGATAAATGCAGCACAGTGTCATTGGGGCAGGACCATTATGCAACTTTGTGTGCTGTAACTTACATCCACGTGATGTAAGCACTAAGTACTAGCAAGTCTGAATAATGGTGGTTTATGTCTGTTTTGTGTGGGGACTGCTGACCAAAACGAGTGGTAGAGGACCAAGCTGAGGCTGGATCTCATTTTGACAGAAACTTCACAGTGCTGCTATATTTCCAGCACTTGAACTGGGACTTTCTTTCATTAGGCTCTGTTGCAAAATCTTCAAAATTGTGAAATAAAAACATGCTCAGTCTCACTTCCCCCCCCTCCCCCCCCCAAAAAACCCCACACCCCAAACCAGAAACCAATCAAGAGAAAAAAAAACCCAAACAAAAATAAACCCCAAAGCAAAAACAACCCCAAAAGAAACAGCATGCCAGTGGGGTATATCAAGGAAACCACGAACCATTGATCAATGTACCTAAACTCTGCTTAGATGGTCATCAGCACATATTGGTATTGGTCACAGAAGATGACCTGAAAGGGTAATGGCATTGTCAAGTGCTTTTGTTGGTATCATGACAAAGAGGAGTGTTGAAATGGACTAAGAGGAGGGTAGCACAGATGCATTAAGGAAGTGGATCAAAATGAAGAGAAAGAATGAAAGGGCTTTAAAAATCCACTCTGGAAAACCAGGCTGGCATCATCAGTTGATTCAGGGAGGGCCAGCCCCTGCGACTGCCTGGAGTCATAGGATGTGTTGTGGCAGGAGGGAAAGGCCTTTTGGAGTAAATGCAGAAGTGTCTGTGTCTGAGGCAGTGGAGGCCAGTGAAAGGGTGGAAAGGTGTCACATAGTCACAGAAATTGACAGGAAGACAATCTCTGTTTCATCTCCCCAGGTAGATCTGGACAGGTAAGATCACGTTTGCTATGGCCAAAGAAAAGGATGTTGCAGTAATTGATGCTGAGATTTATCTTCAGGGCTCTTAGGCATGAAAACTCAAAATGTACCAATTATATATATATGTGTACACATACATACGCAGTCTAAAGGAACTGACCTTGGGTAAACCCAAAAAATGCAAATCTGAGAGCTGAGCAAAAATAGGATGAATTATGGGAATTGTTTGGTTTTGTGTTCTTTAAAAAGGTTGTCTAATGAGGCATCATCCAGTAGAAAGAATGTAGATGGAAAACTATCTGCCACGGAGGGATCAGTTCTGCCCAGGTAGAGTGCCCATAAGATGCTTGTAAAGAGACAGGAAAGAAGCTATGCCAAGACTGTAGCATATTCATTGCTCCTTTCACTTGTCCCACATGGAACAGCTCAAACTAGGAAATCCCACTGCTTTTTAGAGCTGAAGGTTGCTATTTTCAACCCTTGCTGTGCAAGGCTGGATATCACACTTGCCGTAGGTTATGCAGGATGGTGCTCAGACTGTTGTCACTGAGGGTTTCCGGCAGCTTAGGGCTCTCATGCTTTGTGAGTCACTACTAAGGGCTATAAATAGGAAATATTATAAACTACATGAGCCTTACAAACCATGTGGTGTGGGAATAGTATGACTCAGTCCAGTCACCCAATTCCCAATTTTATTAGTTCTTTTATCGCTGTGTGATACCTGAGCTTTGAAATCCTGGGGATCAGCCAGGGTGTGCTGCATTAATAATGTTTTTTCTTAGTTCTTGTTTCTCAAGATACATTATTTATAATGTATTGCAACAAGTCGGAAAAGACAGAAATGTCTGGTGAAAAAACATGATAAAAACTAAAGTCAAGGTAAGATTGGCAAGAGAGAAAAATGAGTGAGGGGAGGAGTGGGGAATGTTCATACTACAGATACCTCAAGATTGTGTATGAAACCAGAATTCCTGATTAGGAAAGAAAAGGGGAGTTAAATGCATCTCATTTCTGTGTTTACAGTTGTGGATGTCTATTCAATTACATGTCTTAATCAAGGAGAAGGCAAAAATGTATAGCAGGTTTCAGGATGTTTGCATCTTGTCCAAGCTGGGGTACAAACGGGGTGGTGACTGATGTGAAGGGATGGTCCTTTACAGGAATGCCCAGGGACTGCCGTGTGTGCTGGGACCTGTCCTGCAGCAGAACTGGGAGGTGTCAGTCATTGATCAGGGCTATGTTTGAAGTGGAGTTTCAATAATTTGGTCTGATCTTTCTTTGACTCTGTAGTTGTTTGCTGTTTTATAATTGTATGCTTAGCCTTGTACTTTGCTAGATGGAAAGTCCTGTGCATGATCTTGTCTGATAGTAAATCTCACCATAAAGTGGCTTTGCAGACCCTGCCAGTCCATTCCTCTAGGAACTGAGAAGGTATTTGGAAAGGTGCAGCTATCCTTGGAAACGTCTTACATCCCAGGGATGTAATGGAAAACTTTTATACCACCCTAACTAAAGGTGACAGTGCCTGATTAAAGGGAAATGTTGATGGAGAAGCATAAGCAGATTCAGAATGTAGTGAAACTCTTGTATTTTGAAAGGATTTATTACAAAAAGCCAGAAGCACTGAGCTGTGTTTCATTATTTTGTTTTACAAATCAGACAGCCTTGCGTGTGACCGTCCATGTGGGCTGCAAATAGAAGGAATTTTGGATACTAAATAAGTGTTCCCCACAAAAACTTTATTTTCCACTTCCCTTCTAAAAGGTGTCCTCAGCTGGAGGAAAAGGTGAAAGGTGCGAAGGAGGGCATGATTTGGCTTCTGCCAGCAGAGAAGGTCACAGCTCAGGAGGGAAGGAAGCTAAACCTCAGTTCCTGCAGAGATTGGTGGTGGAGTTTGATTGTAATTTTGCTAACTGGCAAATTCTGAACTTTCCTAGGAAAGGTCAAGATGGTTTACCAGGAAAAAAGAAAGCTGCTTCCAAATCCTGACAACTTTCTTTTCCTCAGCTGGGAATAACTCTGAACTGCATGGGTAAGTCTGACCTGGTGCAGTGCCAATAAAATAAGCAGAGTTACCCTGGGACATATTCATCCTTGGTGTGACTACTCACTGAGCTGCTTTTGCACCGGGGATTGGTTTTATTCAGCCTTCCTTTAAGTTACTTTTCTGGGCTATAACAAGCTCTTATCTGAGACATCTGAATAAAATAATAATTTTAAATCAAAAATATTAATAAAGTAGATATTTCAGATACTTCGCTTGCAAATAATTCATTGCACTGAATTAGTTTTCTCTAATCAATTAGGAGTCTGCCAGGTACCAGCAAATGGTAATTTAACAGCAGGAACAATTTTATGTATTTTTAGAGAGGATGAGAGAGTAGAACCAATTTCTTTAAAATTGCTCCTCCAACCCACAGGGCCTTCGCTGAACATTTCCCTCCAACAACACAGGGGCTTTTGTTCACCAGTCTTGCTATTGGGAACAAGGATATATTGACTTATTGCTACCCTCAGCCTAGTTATTTTGTTTGCTGGTGACGCACCATGAGTGTTTACTCTTGTGAGCAAAATACACAGTCATACGATTTATGTGTCTCAAGGATGAAAACCAAGATCTGCAGAGACAAATACAGCTTCTACGTCTATAGTTGACATGTGGTTTTAGCAGAATAGTGCAGACCTCTTTTACAATCAGTATGGAGACACAGAGGACCAGAGTGACCCAGAACACCCACATGATGATCCGAGCCAAATTGCAGATGTTTTGTTTTTGCAGTTCTTGATAGATGCTGCTTATTAGTCTTTAATGGATGATTCTTTGGTTTAACCCAATTTGTTTGTTCTCATAAGCTCAGGTCTGCCTACAGCTAGCTAGCAGAAAGCAGTAGGTACACATTGTGTCTGAACTCACTCCTCTCTGGCATTTGGACACTTGATGTTATGTTCTTTCACCCACATGGAATACAAATAGAAGCAATGCCTTGCTGGTCTGTGTCAATTCTGGTGATGGAGCTAGGGTGGGTCACCTTTTGCTTGATGAATTTGAGTCCAAAAACCTTTCCTGAGGGGGAGGATTACAGCTCTGCCTGGTCACCAGCCTGCAGGATTTGTGGATTTGTGCGGTGACATCCACCTTCAGTCACTGCTACCAGACCTAGTAACTGCACTTGGGATTGCAAGGGGGAGCAGCAGGGAAAGCCTGGCTGCATTACTGGGTAGTAGGACAGTCACTGCTGACTTAACCAAAGCCTCTGAGGGCTTATTCAGACAAATTTATAACTAGGATCTCTTGTATTGGCGTGGTGTCTTTTGTCATGATCCTATCAGAAGCAGTGGTTAAGGGAAAACCTCTCAGTGTCCAAATCCTGAAACCTAAAACCCATAGTGTTTTCATAAAAAATGAAGAGAATGGCTCCTAGTACTCTCTATCTGTTACTGGGTCTGGGCTGGAGACAATGAGATTGGATGCTGGAAACCACAAACTCTTCTAGCTGTACTGCCAAGTGCTTTGATTTTCTTTACCCATGTATTTAGGCCAGGATCCTGTTCCAGATGCACATTGGTGCAAAGTAAGTCAGTCCAAGTATCGTGTGTTGATAGTGCAGAAGGGAAATCAAAAAACAAACGTCTCTACTTCAGCACCTCTCTGTCACAGAATGCAATGGTCAACAGCAAAGCCACATGGAGGCTGGCAAAGGCCATGCAGCTTTCAGTAGATTAAAGCAACATGTCTCAAAATAAAAAGGCATTTGACCTCAGGCAAAAGCAAGTATGTGCCATGCAATTGTCATCATTCCTTTTCTGTATGATTGCAAAAACTTGGAGTTGTCACATTTAGTGCCCTAATTGGTTCCATGTTTCACTGGGTAAAATCTCAAATGCTCATGTGCTAATGCAGAGTTCAAAAATTCTCCGTATCTGCTTCCACAAACTCTACATTTGTTTTACTATCTAGCGTGTGCTCTGGTCAGCACAGCTGGCTGGCTCAAGCCATCATTAAGTAGAATGACTGAGATGCAGCCCTCTGACAGGATACAGACCATGCCTAAGGCAAATCTGTTTCCATTCATGGGAAACCTCATCAAAACCTCTCAGGGAAAAGGGCTGCCTTTCTCTTTTGTTTTAAGTTGAACCAACAGAGACATTTCTGACCACACTTTATTCTAATAACTCCTCTAATACTAAGAAATTGCTACATAGGCTAATTATAGTACTATATCCTATTTAGGGCCAGACACGTGCTAAGTAGTGTACAAAACTCCCAGTCTAAGCCTCTAAGAGCAAATTTCTTGTTAACATACTCCCATCTTCTCACTAACCTAACTGAAACAACTTACAGACATGAATTTGAAGCATAAGCAAGAGTCTTTTGCGGGTCAAGGTTTGAGGGATTTTTAAGAGCATGAACCAAGGCCCTGGGAAATCAGTGGGAGGCTCCAAACAACTAGTGGATTTTAGAGGTCAGGCTTTGTAAAGTCAGGAAATCAGTGCATAGATGTGTATCCAAAAAGGTGCTTGAAGTTGTGTGTGATAACTGAAATTAGTACAAATTTGAAACCAAATGTCTCATGAGGGTAAAAAAACAGACTGTCCCACTACTGGATGGTCCTTGTAGTGAAAAAAAAAGTGTATCCTTCTGTCCAACATGCCTCTTGTCTCTCATTCTACAAGATGAGAGCCTGCTTTTATAACAAGAATTTTTTAACATTGACAGGGGCTTGTCAAAATTCTATGCACACAAATTCATTTTAACAGATTGGTTCTCAGTTTTCATTGGAGCTTGGTGAACTAAATTATACAATATTTTCTGTCCATATTTTGAGACCTGTGAAAAGCAAAACCAGTTCTGTTAAAAATGTGAATAATTGTAAGGGTTGTTGAAATTTCAGCTTTCAATAATTTCAGCTACAATTAAAATAATTAGTGTACAATTTACTTTATGAAAATGTTTAACAGAAATGCTAAAAGAACATACCAAATTAAAATGTACATGTTTTAGGATTCATAAGGCTTTCAGTCAGGATCTCAAAGGACCTTACAGTCTCACTGTTTTTTAAATAAGCATATTATACAGAATTGCCAGACTTCTGGGCCTTTTCCACCTCAAATATTAGGATTCTCTACAAGCTCATGAAAATCTCTCCAGATAAAACATAGCTGAAGAAAATTTGCTCTTGCTACTGGTGGTAGAATATTCTTCCCTATAATACATCATTCTCTAGTGCTTTGTCTAGCTTAGTTATAAAATAAGGATATACAATATCTTAATAATTTAACCAAGAAAATACATCTTGCTGCTTAGAATTTGTTTTCCTGTTATAATGCGCTAGCTCTTTTTTTTTTTGCCTGCCAAAGTGAGATATAATACGCAGATTTGAAATGATCATTTCCAAAATGACTTGTGAGTGTAGTTTGGTAGTATGGAGCTGTGGCCAGCAGAGCATTGTGCTGGTTCAGGGCAGTGGTAGTCAGTAACACAGCTTTCCTGTTCACTGCCTTTATATGATGCTGCATAAGGGATGGAAAAATTTATGTGAACTTGAGCATCATGGGCTGGAGCAGTACACACGGCTTTTAAATACTGGGCAGAATGATGTAGGAAACTTCTTTGTCTCACTAATACCTTGCATGCTGGATAAGATATTTCATTACCTGTACACCTGGAAAAACAAGGCAAGACTTTTGGCTGGGCTGAAAACAGTACTCTGCAAGGTGCTGAGGACAGAACTGCTTGCTGCAAGCACCCTGCTCAGGGATGCTGTCTCCAGTATTGCCCTTCCTTAATGCTGAGTTTGTGTATTTCTTTAATAAATTATATATTAATTCGGGGGGACCGGGAGGTGTTTGGGTTTTTTTGTTGTTTTTTTTTTTTTTTTTTTTTTTAAAGTAGAAAGAAGTGCAGGTGAGTGTGTCTTGGCTCTCTGGCCAGCCCTCCTCTCCCTCCCAGAGGTGAGAATAACCCACCAGGCAGTTTCTCATCCACCTAACGAGTCCCTCTAGTGGTGCCATCCTGAAAATTTTACTCCTGCCTTCCCAAATTAATAAGGAACAAATGCAAATCAAACAGAACATATATTTTAATGCAATCTGTCGTTAGTGAAAATACTACAACTTTGCGAAATGCAGATGTCCTTGGTCTAATTAATGTCATGCTTGTGGAAAATCGTGTACCCGGGTAATTCCAGTGCCTTCAGTTTAACAGGAGTTGAAACTGCTTTCACTGACAGCTGACCAAGGTCCTCAATTTTCATGCAAACATGAAACAACCTGAAAATATGATCTTTTTCCAACATGCAAAATGTTCTCTTCACAAAGATATTTTAGGAATTTTATTTTGAGCAAATTAATTATATTTCTATGGCCTTGTGAGAGACAACTTCAGTATTACTATTGCACCTACTGCAAGTGGGGAGTTCAAATTGGGGTGTAGCGTTGACAAATAGACCTGAGAAAATAAATGATGCTTCTGCTTTCTTGGAGCCATACAACGTTGGGAAGGAAATAACAGTGAAAGGCTGGAAGTGAAGTGGAAACATTGCTGAAAGTGAAATCAAAGAACTGAGAAGTAAAGAGATGGTCTTTGAAACAAACACACCTGCATGCAAAATGCTCAATACAGCTTTATTTTAATTTTTATTCTTAGTGGATTTGGTGGGGGTTTTTTTGGATAGTGGGGGGTTTGTCGTTTTGGAGGTTTTCTTAGTAATGTAGTTAAGCAAATAGGAGAAACCACATTTATTTGCAGGGCCTTTTTTAGCTTTTGGGCTTCAGGGCAATTGTAGTAGATCTACAAAATATTTTGGTTGCCTCGGAACCTGTGAACTGTGGAACACAATGTGGAAAGGCAGGAGAAATCAGGCAGTGACCTAAATGACAGGGAACAAAGGATGATCAAGTGCAGGCTGTCCTGGCCGGCTGCATGGCCAGAAGCACTCTCAGCACTGCCACACGTGCTGATGGGAAAGGGAATATCGCTTACAGCCCACTAAATCCAGGACTGGTTGAAAGGGGCATGCTGGGAGAGCACAGCGCTGCTGCCACCGCAGTCAGGCTGTCCTGAAGGTGCAGTGGGTAGGAATGGTGTAGCTACAGATAAATGTGGGTTGAGGTTGTTCACTTCCCATTTGAGCCAGATGTGGTTTATCCGTTCCTCGCTGCTCTGCCTGGATCCCCGGGCACCTGAGCTGATGTGCTTTATTTCCCAGTTTCCACGTTGCCAGGGAGCCACTGGGTAAGAGCACCTGATATTTCTCCTTGGTTAGACACTTACTGGGTCAAAATTCAGTTTTTTCTGGGAATGCAGCATTAACTCTGTTAGTCTTAGGAATCGAGAGATTCATGTGGAGAAACCAAATTAATTTCCTGTCTTCCATCAGGTTGTCAGTCAAGGTATGGTAAGGAAAATTATATCATTTTTCATTTTTTTCCTAATACCTTGAGGTTAGATGAGATTAAATATACTGTGATACTGCAGAGATACCTGACCAAAGTCTGATGACTGACAAGTCAGTGAAAATACATGTAGGTCCTTCCCTTAAAGCAGCTGGGCTGTGTTAGGCTGGCGAGGCGGCTCTGCTGCTTTTGGGCTGGAAATTCAGTTTCCAACTGGAGCTCAGAGCCAGCACAGCTCTTCCTGCAGGGCCCTGTACTGTGGGCTGCAAATGTGCTTGGACCCACAGCAAAACAGTCCGTACCTCTGCCCTGGGATATTGTTCTTAAAAGATGTAATGGATGAAATCTTCAAGGACATTAGCTTAAACCTACTATTAAAGTCAGTAACAGGGAAACACAGACTGCAAAGTTTCCTGTAATAAATCTAAATGTTAACTCACTCCAAGGGGACTTATCAACAGCTGCTTGGAGAGAGTTACAGGTGCTTTGGGTATCACAATTTTGCATTTCTCAATGGAGTGTTTGAATACTGAAAGTGTCATCCAAAATTTATTTAAATTTCCTTGAGTTTGACTTTTAATAGATTTTTTTAAAATCATGTGTTGCTTTCAAGAGAAACAGACTTTATTTTGAAAGCTTTGAAAGGCAATGGGCTAAAATAAATACAAAATAACATGTGGATTCACAAGTTACTCTTTTCATTTCAAAATATAAAGCAGATAACCATGACTGCCTGATATTTGTGTATATGCCTCTGCATGCAGAATTGTGCTGACCAGGGAGGAAAGGTTTGGGCTCTGGAATCAATACTGAAAACTGAAGCAGCTTTTAGATACTCAGCTCCTGCTGTGCTTGGTCTAATCTGCAGTTCACTGAAATCCCATTTTAAATGCTGCTGGAGGAGTCCACTTTATCACAGTGAGAAATCTAGGGAGAACTTGGTAGTTGACAATAATGGATCATCAGGAAATAAACATAGAGATAATATATGCAGGGAAAACTTCGGCCACAAAACTTGTTTTGGAGGAGGGTGAGCCCACATCTCTGCTCGTTTTTTTACCGTTAGAAACGAAATCATCCAACCAGTATGGGGAATGCTTAGGTGCAACGGTTACATTTGGGTCTCATGGCTGAAATCCCAGAAAGACTTTATTAATTTGATCCAGCTGACAGAGATAAACATTTGTGCCCGAGCTTTAAGAAGAAATGAACATTTGGGAAAGTCCCGCTGCTCCTGAACTCTCCCTCACATGTTGGTTTTCACCTTTTGCAGCATTTTGAGCAGGGTCTCCTCAAAGCCAGACTGGTTGAGCTGTAGATGCTCTATATAAGTATAAAACATACCCAGTCCCTGCCAAAAAAAGCATAGCAGTTAATGTGTGTTCCTTTGCCAAACTCATGTTTGCAGCAAAAGACGTGTCCATGTTGGGCAGGAGTCCCATAGGGTGAGGAATAGCCCTTGCCCTTTGGAGAGCCCTTTTCACCAACATTCTGGCTGGCGAAACTTCCTCTCATCCCACTCTTTGCAGTCCTGTTTTATAGGGAGCCAGCAAAGACCAGGGTAACTTGTCAGCAAGTTAAATGGAGAAATTAAACCAAGAATTTTAAAAAGCTCATGCAGCCCGACTCCATTCATTGCTATAGCAATAGTTCCCCATGAAAGTGGTGCAAAGAAATGTTTTAGATGATAATGCTGTTTTAAAATGCAATGTCACTAGCAAAACCCCTCTCTCATTGTAACCTGCAGAGCTGTGAAGTCCTTTAATGACATTAATAAGGCTCTTTGCCTTCCTGAAGGAGTTCTCAAGTGGCTGGGAATGAATCTGGCAACTCTTACCTTGCAGTTACAGGCGAGAATCTAGGTGCATGAGTGCTTAAACAACAGAAATTTTAAGAACGGGTTGTACCTTGATATGAGTGAGCCCTCTGCCTTCTCATACTTTTTCAGATTTCCAACCCCCCTCACCCTGCCCTGAGCAGTTAGAGATGCAAATGCAACAAAAGGTCACTGGCTGTAGTTTGGGTGTTAATTCCCTTTTGAGCTTTTGAAAGTCCATTCCATACTGAAGTGTTAAGGTTGGAGAAACATTCCCAAGAGACTCATCCCAGCCAGAGTTGTCATATGTCAGGGGTAGGGTATAAAGGAGGGTTTTCCAAAAATGCATTTTTTGCTATCCACAGGGTGCAGCTACCTTACCTTGTTCTTACAATAACCAATGCCTTGTCCATCTTCTCTGTTTCTCTCTGAAGGGGGTATGTAAGAGAGCTTTCCTACCTTGTGAGGGCATTGGGAAGGTTGCAGGCTGTAAGGTACTTGCATATGGCACAGATGGAGGATGAAGAGCAGAGGCTCTGTTGGAATATCTCCCTCTGAACCATCCAGAAAGAGTCCCTGGAGGAATAGCGAGGGCTGTCTGCCTCTCCTCTGCAAGGCTGTAGTCCTTCTACACATTAAATTTTTGTTCTTCTACACATTTGAAAAACACTGTCCAAGGAATCAGTGGGTTATTTGGCTTGTAAGAACTTTTTTGTGTGCTATTCACTGAGGTGTTAACCATACCTTCTGTGTTTAAATGCCTGGCAACTAGCAATACTGTTTTAATAAAATGACTTTTGACTAGGAGAATTCAGCTACTTTGTAAAAGGAAAAACGTGAAGCAGCTTTGTTATATGCTGGTATTTTAGTACCACCCCACTTTTTCTAACGTAATTAAATAGAAATGGAGAAAGCATTTAATTTTAAAGTACATTCATTTGTCTTAAGGCTTTAGAGTAGGCTTATTACTGCATCTACTTCAGAAGAACAAATGGAAAATTCTGTGTTACTCAGCCTAGATTGAGCTGGTTTTAGATTTATGTAGTTTTTGCCTATCAATATGTGAATGTGATTTGGATTTTGTTGTAAATGGAAAAATCTAGGGCTTTTACCTCCTACACAGAGCACAATAAAAAAAAATAGTTTTAATTTCTGTGGCCAGACTAGAAGAATTAGGAGAATAATTCATTTTGGTTTAAAATTAAAAGTTGGAAGGGATTTTTTTTTCTTCTTTTCAAAATGGGAAAAATGTCAAGTAGCCAAGTAGAAGTTTATTTCTTCTGAAAAAAATGCTGTTTTATTTTGCGGCAATTCTTGTTGCTACTTCTTAATAAAACTACAGTTTTGAAAGTAAACGTTGAAAAAGTATTTGAGTTTTTCCTTGAATTTTCTTTTGAGTTGGAACTAATTGCTTAATCTAATCCAAATGTTCAAACTGTTTCATTCCTCTCGACTCAGGATTTCTCAGTGAAGGAGATGTCTGGGGAAATCCTTCCTGAGCCCCAAGAATATGTGAATTTTGAGGGGAAATGCATGTCTCGGAGTTGCCAGGAAGGACCATATATGTCCCCGAGGCATGGCACAGTGTGGAGGATCCATGGCACAGGGGGCCCAGGAGGAGAAATTTGGAAGCAAGGGGGTGGTTTTCTCAAAGTCAATAAGATCCAATATTGTAGGATAGGATATCCTCTATGATTCTTATAATACCATATAATATTATATATAACAAAATACAACAATACTAGACTAATTCCTATAATATAAAATATAATAGTAATAGAATTATTCCTATAACATAGGGTATCTGATATCAGGATGCTCCTATCCTGGAAAATACGAAGCTATGGATTACATGGTAATGAAGTAATTATTTCCAGGCCTCTAGTAGCTTGTCTCTTCATTGTGGTCAGTACTGGGATTTGCAAGGAGTACAGAAAGAGAGAGAGAGAGTGTAATATCTGAACCAGCTCAGCTCAGGTACAGTGATGAGATCCAGCCAGAAAGAGAAAAGCTAAAGGCAGATGTACCCAGCTGTATGCTGAACTGTTCAGGTTTCCACCTATGTGAATCATCGGCTTTTTCAAACTTCAGACTGAACAAAGCAAAGTCTTGAAACGAACCGCCAGATCGATCAAACCAGTTTCTTGAATGAGGGAAATATTCATACTAAATGGACAAAACAAATGTCGCAGCATTATCAGTGATGGGTTTTTATGAAGTGAAGGTGGGGGGGGAGGTAGCACAAAAGTTGTCAGCTGAGAGCATAAATGTATTATTTGGCTTTTGTCAGAATAGCCAGCATCATTCAGGAGCCCCTTCCTTTCACTGATAGTCAGTCCTCGGGTTGAAAGCCCAATGGCAGCTGTACACTTGTCAAGGATGGGGATGGTATTCAAGCTGGAAGAACTTATCACTCTCAGTATGAATGGGATCGTTACCCTGTGCCATCTCAAACAGGCTTTCTCCCCACTGCAGAATCATCCAAAGATGAGAAAGTGCAAGCATGAAAATCCATTATAATATATAGCTGCACCAGGACTTTCAGTAATGGAAAGCACGTGCTGTATCTTGCTGATGTCCAACACCAGCTCGGGGTCCATAGCACCTCCTAGCAACATCTGCTACAGCAGAATCTCTCAGCAACAGACAATCCACTGTGATGTCATAGCTATGTCAAATGACATCTACCTTCTCACAGCTGTGGGGCTGAACATAGCTGCAGGGAAAAGAGGGGGACACTTGTCCAGTGCATCCCCAGAGGAGATCTGTTGCTGTGGCTCCTAGAGCACCTTCTTGAACTCCCTGAGTGATACAACCCTTGAGCGCAACAAGCCCCTTCCCTTCATTGAAGGAGTTACACTTACTTATACTTATATATACACTTATACTTACAGGTATAAATTACACTGCAAGGTGTAATTTATACCTGTAAGCCAAGGGAAGGGAATCCCAAACCCTGTACTTGTTTAACAGTTAGACCTCAGCTAAAGCTATGGTATTTATACACCTTGCTGTACAAATTACTCTCAAGCTCAGGGTCACTGTCCATCAGGGATACCTTTAGGGAAGCCCCCAGCCACTATTCATGTGCCTGAGCAGTCCTGGCAGTTGTTCTTATGATTTTTTTGGTGGTTTAGTACAACAGCAGGAGGGTCCAGATGGGTTGTTTGTGGACTGCATGTGATGCTCTTAATCTGCACTGGAAATGGGAATTTGGATGAGCTGCTTAAGAGAGATACAGAGATACTTTCTATTAGGTGTGTAGTCAGTCTTTATAAGTATGGTATACACTGTATTTCTAGCCATTGAATTCACCAGTACAATGAATATAATTTAGATGGGTAATGAAAAGTCCTCTGTTCTATCTTAAACTGGCACATAATTTTACCTGTCAACAATCTGTAGCACAGAAGGTTATTTCTGAAATTCCTGGCTCTAGAAGTTACCGAGGTACTTATGAAAATGTACTTAACTGCCAGTGAGTCAGCATTCAGAGGTCTGAAACTCATTTCCAGGAATTATGTGATTTACAAGGCTTGACTTCCAAACCTGGCAACTGACATAGCAAGAGAAAGAATAAAATACCTCTGAAACACAAACCCCAAATGCCTTTCAAAGGCAAACCAGAGTAAGAACACAGTCAGTCTCTTGAGACATATGTGCACTTGTCTTTTAAAATCAGAGGGTGGCAGAGAAATACTCCATCTCAGCCATTTTATCTGTGGGGGCATGATTTCTTCACTGGTGTCGTGGCCAGAGATCCCACTGAACCAGTAAAAGGAAACATTCTTTATATTTAACTATACTAATGAAGACTGTTCCTGTTCTTTTGGATCCTTTAAATGTGGAATTAAAGTGTTTGGTATATTACCAGCCCACAACAACTGATGGCATCTGCTTCAGGCAGTGCTACGTCAGTGGGGTGGAGGTGACAGACTATTGGCAGCAAAAGTTTCAGTATTATTATTTAACATTGATATTCCATTGGATCCCAGGAACACTTTGGACAGGCCCATTTCCAAAGAAGAGTTCTAAATAGTGCCAGTGTTTTTCAGGTAGACGTGAGACAATTTGCAAGCCCTATCTAGGGAACAAGATGGATAATTTATTTAGAGTGCTAAGGCAAGGGAAGAGACCCTTCCCAGGTGCCCCTCAGCTGCTAAACAGGAGTCACTGGTAGCAATCCCTTAAGGAGAATAATTTTTTCTCCTGGCAGTTCCTTCAGCAGCTGACTGTGTGCTCTTGGAAATAAGTTGCTGTTCTGTCTCATTTCCTTAATATCCTGGCTCTGTGTCCTACTTTTCACATAGATATTTTTTCTTTTCATTAGAGATGTTATGGTAAAGGTGTAATTCATACTTCTAGGAGCTAAAGCAGTACCAGAGCTATTAAAGATACCGGCGATGCAACCTTATGAGACCCCAAGGCTGGAAGGGGCACCCACACTCCAGACTGAAAGACAAGACAAGACAAGACAGAGGCTTGTGGCTGCAGTTTGTTGTCAGGCAGAGCAGCTACTCCTTGCACCAGAGCCTTGGTAGCCAAATAATACTGTCCCCCTCAGTGTGGTGTATTTTTAATTGAAGTGAGGCACATGACAGCAAAGAACTAATCAAATTTGTGGCAAGCCTCGTAAATGTTTTTTTGAAGAGTGGTATTTTTTACTTTTATTTGGCATCTGACTCCTATTTTGATGCAGAAGTTATCATCCTCTTTGCTGTGATTGGTAAATGCCACTGAGGAATACACAAATATATAAGAAGTGTTGCTAGCTCTTATATAGAGTGAGTTTTCCTCTTGTTTATGGAAAAATTAGTTACTTGGCAAATTCCGTGTCATATAGTCTGCAGTATCTTGCATTGCTGTCAGTCCGTTTTCAGACCTGGCTATGCCATGGGAACAATCTGTCTTTATCTTGTGAGGGCAGATGATGTCCTCAAGTCTGTGGGTACAGGTAAAGCCCTCATCACGATTGTCTGAAAAGTTTAGCGGGTTTTATTTAGTTATGTAGTAGTTTAAGATGGTATGTGGCTGGATCAGAACATTTGCCTGAAAATAGATGTTCTGTTCATGTCTTTGACAGAAAACTGAGGTTTGCAGTGGGAAAGTGACCATTCTTCCCAAGAGCTGTCTGTTCTGTGGTCCCATCATGTTCACAAATTCCTTGCATATATTTTTTGTTTAGTCAATTATGTTTGTAAAATTAAAAGCCCTGCCTGTGCAAGGTATGAGAACATATAAAACAATTTGGGTCAACTTGCTTGGATTTTGTCAGAACAGGAGAGGAACTATTTTCCAAGGTTGATGTCAGGCCATTGAACAAAGAGGATTATGTTCCATGCTCTAGTGGTTGTATGCTACTGGGGTTTTTCTTTCAAGCCACAGTGTCCCCAGCCGAACATTTATCTTCCATCTGGAAGCCAATAGGTGATCTGCCTACGTTTTTCTGTAAACAGATGTTATAAGACTCTTTAAGTGTTTTATGGATGGGAAAAAGAAAACCACTTTATGTACAACATAGTATATTCTCAAAAGAGCGAAGTTGTCTGTTATGATAGCAACATCCTAGCTAAGGTACAACAAGTTTAGAAACGTTCATAGGCACTACTCTATGGGAATAGTGTGACACCAACCAGAGCTCTGACAGCATTCTCCTTTGCTTTTGGTCCAAAGCAAACTGATGTTCCCTCATCATCATTTTGTATTACACGACTTCTAGGTCTATTCCTGGTCTGAGTACAGAAGCAAAGAAAAATGCATTTTTAATGAAGGAATATTAAAAATTACTTGGTCCAAACTCAATGTACAGATGGGTATTAGATATGAAGGATCCTTATTTTTTCACACTACTTTTGTCATCCTTCATTTAGATCTCAACATTATACTGTAAAGAGTGGGTTGCTTAGAAGTAACAGAATTAGATATCACATATTAAAAAATGTAGGGAAAATATTATCTCTCCGAAAGATATTGTACTGGAAATACATCAAAATATGCAAACAAAATAATCTTGTGTGCAAATAGGTAATTATATAGATGTAAGTGACATGATCTTTATTGCACACAAAAGAATAATGTTCTTGGAATCCTAAATAATCAAATGATAATCAATGAAAAGACCCACACTGCTATAGCAAGTTTCTGTGCATTTACAGAGCTAAAGGAAAGCTTGACATTTCAATAGATGTTTACATATACAGTTGACAGAGCATTTTAAAAAGGCAGCTGTAAATTATTCCTTATCACGGCCTAAATAGACCATTTACATTTTATCTGGAGAAGAAAATTTCAGTAGTTGCCTTACACGTGATTGCTGAGTTCTGAGAAGAAAACATTTTACCTGGGACACATTTCCATCTACTTCTGTTTTGGTGAGGGTTATTTATGTTCTTATTAAATTATCTGTTAGTAATGAAGTGCGAGCAGACAGGAGTGTAAACACATTGGAAATTAAAATAAGAAAGCATTAAGGAAGGTTTCCATACAACTTTTGTGTTGCAGACTGCAGAATTTGGCTTTAACACTGCAGCAACCCAGGAAACTCACCTCCACAAAACTGTGGGTCCAGCTGAGGTCAGTGGACTCTGCCAGCTGCCACTGAGCCACACACCTTGAATCCTGGAAGGATTCACCCGCAGACATGTCAAAAAAAGGTGAAAAACTGAGTTGAGAACTGCTCCACCAGGGACCATCTCTGGAATAAAGCTGTGTCACTGTGAATCTCTGTACTGCTGTGACTTTGCTCCTGGGCTGGGAGGAGGGAGGTGCAGTTTCAGCACTTCCTCCTTGTTTCTTTTTGTTTCAGAATTTTTCCACTAACTTGTTGACCCATCTTCTCATTTAAAAAGGGCACTGGTAAATGAGCAAGATTTGTGGTCCAAGTGGTCCAAGAAGACACACGGTGACCCTAGTGTTAGGTAAATCTTATTTTAATATTGGATATTTTGGTGTGGCTTGGCCTTTTTTTTTTTGTTCCAACATATCTATCTAATGTATAAATAACTTCCTATGGTGAAGCAACAGCCTCGCTAAAAATGGATCACAAGGAATGCCATTTTAACACCAGCACAAATTATCATATATTTTAGCAATTTTGCAAAGCTGTTTGTCTCTAATCTTTTGTTGTTACATTGTAGGACTTAGTGTTACAACAAACCACCTGAATTTGTCTTGCAGTGGGGATGGCAGCTATCAACCACATGCTCATTCCCACACCAGAGGGTTACTGAGGAACAGGCACAAAAGGAACAACAGCTCAAAGAGCTCACTCTGTTCTTAAAGCTAAGGCAAACCACTATGGTTGCAAACTGCTGTGATACCAAGAATTTTTTTTAAAGCTTTTGTGTAAAAAAAGATTAAAAAAACCCAAACCACTAAATAATTGTGCTAAGTGAGTTTAAAAAAAAAAAGTAAAAAAAAATATACAAAATCCCCTCGAAATACAGTTTATTGTGACTCTCTCAATTGTCTCTCACAAATGTTGTGATCCCATTTCTCATTATTTATGCTTACTGTGGTTCTCAAGAGAGCAGTGAGCAACATGCCATTTTGGAACTGCTGTCACCGAGGGCATACGTAGTTTAATTATTAAAACAAAGCTGTTGCATAGCCTGCTCTAAGTGCCACTGCTGCTACTTAGAAACTGATGTGATTTGCATTCCTTTTAATAAATTAGACATTTAATTACATTATAAATGTAACCTCTAATTGAACCACCTTCCCCCAGTGGGCATAACTCCATGATGATTTCACATGAACTACCTAGAAGTAGATGCATGCTGCTGCAGGAGTGGAAGTCTCGCTAATAAGCACTTAAACATCAATCTTGAGTATTTTTGCAACTTAATGGACCTTCCCCTAGGATATCTCTTAGGAGAATATTTGTTCTGCTCTACCATGTTGCCTTTTGCTCTTGTCCTCCACTTGTGGCCATTTGTGTGTGTGTACACGTTTTTCTTCAAAAGATTTTATTTTGCGTGCCAGGATGCCCACTGGTATCTCCATAGTAGATAAAGGTGGATACAAGTCCCTGTCCATGGGTATTTCACATAAATGGTCGTACTGTTTTGTTCTAAGCCTATTTAACTGTCTAAATGCAGCTCAAATTTTTACTGCTACTGAAGCTTTTAAGTGAGCTCTGATACCTCCCTTTGCTCAGTGTAGTAACTCATGGACCCAATTTAGAAGAGCAATTCTCTGCTGAGGATGCCGGGTAAAACTTCATTGTATGCTGAAGTCCTGTGTCATTCTCATTGTCAAAGACTTAACAGCTTTAAATATATTTATTTACCTTAGCCTCTTGGCTAAGGTCTAGTCCAAGCAGTTATTTTCTGCTTATCTATAATTTGTTGTCACTTCAGTAAGGAATTTAATTATTATTTTTTTTTNACCCTGGACTTGCCCTCTGTGTTTGAGACCAGCCCTCCTGTCAGTTTCCACAGAGGGGTGAAAACCTGGTGCTCAAACCCGAACAAACAAGGCATGCTTGTCAGGACTTTTGAGCCAATCTCTGCAACAGTGGTGCGGTTCAACTGCCAAAGCAGGGATGGAGGCCCTGGGGAGCAGAAAAAAATGTGAAGAATTGTTCACAGTTTGGGCAGTTTGAAAGGCTCAGTGGCTCTCAAATAGCACAAGAATTTCAACACCACATTACAAACTGGTCTGTCTGCTATAGTAGCTGTCAATAGACAGCACCAGGTACCAGAGAAAGGTCCCAGGAAATAAAAGGGAAAACAAGGCCATCTGTTGATTCCTTACAGTTCAGTTTCTTGCCAACTCCCTTAGATTTTTTTCCTTTTCTAATTCTTATTTAAATGCTCACTTCACTACTAATCTGAGTTTTCTGCATGCTTTTGAACTGTGGTCTTAGATCTACCTAGCACTAGCTAAATACACACTGCTTGGCACATATTTCTTTGGCTTTAATTTATTGTCTTTCATCATGCTTCTCCTGGTTCTCATAGTAGAAGAAGGATGATCAGGCATTTGCCATCTAAAAAAGCCTGATATTTAAACTCAATACAGTGCAGTTTCCAGGATCAGGACAGATAAGTTGAATAAGAGCTGGGTGACCTTAAAAAGTCTCATCTCTCAAAGAGAACTTGAACAAGGTCGTATTGAAGAAGGACAAATCATAACCGTTTCTGGTTGTTCTCTGTGTTCTGTGGACAATACAAAACTTTCTCAGTTTTTCTGGGAGACATCCAGACATTAATTCAGCCACATATATATGTAGCTGATAGATTGTAATATTCTTTCCCACCCAAACTTCTCAGTCTGAAAGATGAAGCCTGAATTTCAAATATGAGATAAGCAACCCATTTAATTAGTTTAGGACTTTCCTATCTGTGGGCGGACAAACTCTATTTGTTTCTCTGAAGTACGACAGCTCCTTTTCACATAAAGCTAAGAATGCAATGCCATTTGTTTTTCTTTCTATAAATTGTGTCGCTAAATACCTAGTTAAGCTCATTAGCAGAATAAATGAAGAAGTATGGGAATAGCATTTCTGGAGGAGAAACCGCACAAAAACAGTCTGGCTGCAAAATGTACATTTGTAAACACTGGATCACATTCTCAACAGTGTAGCTTCATTGACTTTGATTAATAAGGATCTGGTCTATTGGTTTTCTCCTAAATAAATATTAATGTACTCTTTCTTTTGTCTCAAAATGGTTCTCCCTGATACCAAATGCAGAAAGGAGGACAGATGAAGCAAGGTTTCCTGGCTAAGACTTCTAATGGAGGCTATGGTATTTTCAAAACTATTAAAAAATAAACTGTGCAAATGTGGCTGTGAAAGAGGGGCACCTGTTTTCCTGTGGGGAATATCACTTCTTCACCTTTCCTGGGACATGGCATTATCTAAGGCCAGCTCTGCTGTGAATAAATGAAGTTTTTGAGACTTTATCCTGTGCCTGGTAACACATATTTTGTACTTTCAGCAGCATCAGCAATCACATCTGCAGCTACTCTGAGAAGACAATTAAAAAGATGGGAACAAGAGCAATGACAGTCTCTTTGGCCAGTTTATCTTGTTCTACTTTATGATTTTGCAATCCTGAGGCTGAGGATTATACAACAGGGGTGACCAGTAGCAGACTCTGAACTTCAGGGTTATAAAGGTGGTTTTTCTAGAGATGTGGGCAGAACCTTCTGCAGGGCTGTGGAGGAGTACAGTAAGGTCTTGCTCACTCCTTATCTGCTACTACTGCGTAATTAAACTTGTCTTGGTCAAATAACCACAGTGAAGTTGCACCAACAGTGAACCTGTATCAACATTGAAGGGCTTGTTTTTTGTGTGTACCTAATATGGAGTCTAGCAATTCTCAAGGTGTTTGTGGTGGCTTTTTCTTGGTGGTCTCTATGGCCATTCAGTGGAAGACAAATTTCTCCCCTCTCTGCATCACCACTCCATGTCAGCATTGTAGGTGTTGTTGCTCTTAGCACCCTTTTTGGCTGTCAGATATTCCATATCTTTGGCTATCCAAATTAAGTTTTCTGCTAAATCCCCAAGCTGTTAGAAAATAACATTTTACAGAATTCAGCACAGCTGTGGGGTCATAGTGTAACCTGCATTTGGAAGATAGACGTGAGCAGCAAGGCAGGAAGCTCCCATCAACACTGCTGGGAAAAGATANAATTTGTTGTCACTTCAGTAAGGAATTTAATTATTATTTTTTTTGTCTATAAGTTACTTCATGCTGTTTCTGCCCAATTTAACACCTAAGGTGGCTGAATCAATGTATTCAATAACACCTGCTCATATTTCTTATATCCAGAGAGTGTTGTGGAGTTGGTGAAAGCGGAGTGTAAATCAATACATTTAACTACATTACTGTTTGATTGCAGGTCACTGGGACAAATCAGGAGGCTACAGTTTCAGTAGCTGAAACTCCTGGCAGGTCAGCTTTTAATTATCTTGGTCCTGTAATGGGTGGTAACCTCGTCACTGTGAGCCTTACTGCACCTGCTGGTCTCTGTTTACTCTACCTGGACAAGAGCAGTGGGGGAGTCTCCTCTTCCAAGCCATACTGCTGCGTATTTACATTGTGGACCCAGTGGTCCACACCACCCCGCTGGTTTAACTCCACAGAAATGCTACACTTATCTATACTCCTGAAAGATGCTAAAATGTACATTATACTAAGGCTTTACATGTTAAGCTAAGAGTAACCCCTAGGAAAACTTGCTAGCCTGAGTTTCATTAGCTGGAGCTGATTTTCCCTCAATTAATTCAAAGTTCATTTGGTATTTTAAGGGAATCCAGTAAGATTTTGTTTTGTGGGAGGGCGGTACAGTGGAGAAACAGTGAGGTTTGGCTTGCAGCCGGAATTGGCTGGAGAATTTCTGGGTTTTGGCTGCACTTGTTGTAACAGCAGATTAGTCTATGCAGAGAGAGTTACTGAGGCCTGCACACAGTCAGAAACCCAAATCTGCTTATGGTGAAAACTTCTCTGCCATGTCAAAGACTGGGAGTTCTCTGTGCAATCTGCTGCTACCTGCTTTCCTTGGACATCTGATGGCTGGATCCTAGCAAAGCCATCTGAGAATAACATCTATTTTGATCCTTTGGATGTGCTTTCTTGCGCATATGAAAATGGAACCAGACAGACAGAAAAGGGAAAAGGTCTAGAACTACATTCTCTTCATTGTTTCGTGACAGATTAGCAATTATTTGAGAGATAAATGCCTGAATTTTAATATACATGGCAAAACATGTTCCGTGAATATTTGTGAATGAGTTACAACTATGAAATGGTTTTGGTGCCTCTGCTTTTTTGGCCAAACCTTCTGCAGACAGGCTGTTGTTTGTCATAGGAATCTGCGATGAGCATTTTATGCTTATTCAAAGATCATTTATTTTGTTTTCACATCATTATAGCTCACTTATGGCATTTTTCCTTGTTTAAAACAGTACAAATCTGAGCAGAATCTGACTTAGTAAAGGGAACTAAGGTCCCATGGATAGTGAAATTCATAGTTTTAGAACAGAAAAGCTTTTATGCACGTATCAATGTTACTGAAAAATGTTTCATGTCACGATATTTAGTGCATAAATCTTGGTTAAATGTTGGTNTGAATAAATGAAGTTTTTGAGACTTTATCCTGTGCCTGGTAACACATATTTTGTACTTTCAGCAGCATCAGCAATCACATCTGCAGCTACTCTGAGAAGACAATTAAAAAGATGGGAACAAGAGCAATGACAGTCTCTTTGGCCAGTTTATCTTGTTCTACTTTATGATTTTGCAATCCTGAGGCTGAGGATTATACAACAGGGGTGACCAGTAGCAGACTCTGAACTTCAGGGTTATAAAGGTGGTTTTTCTAGAGATGTGGGCAGAACCTTCTGCAGGGCTGTGGAGGAGTACAGTAAGGTCTTGCTCACTCCTTATCTGCTACTACTGCGTAATTAAACTTGTCTTGGTCAAATAACCACAGTGAAGTTGCACCAACAGTGAACCTGTATCAACATTGAAGGGCTTGTTTTTTGTGTGTACCTAATATGGAGTCTAGCAATTCTCAAGGTGTTTGTGGTGGCTTTTTCTTGGTGGTCTCTATGGCCATTCAGTGGAAGACAAATTTCTCCCCTCTCTGCATCACCACTCCATGTCAGCATTGTAGGTGTTGTTGCTCTTAGCACCCTTTTTGGCTGTCAGATATTCCATATCTTTGGCTATCCAAATTAAGTTTTCTGCTAAATCCCCAAGCTGTTAGAAAATAACATTTTACAGAATTCAGCACAGCTGTGGGGTCATAGTGTAACCTGCATTTGGAAGATAGACGTGAGCAGCAAGGCAGGAAGCTCCCATCAACACTGCTGGGAAAAGATAAGTGCTCTCTACAACATCTGTGCTAGGAAAGGAGAAATTGTCGCCTAATGCTGGGCATGGGAAGCTCAGGGATAGTCATGATGCCTCATGCTGCTGGCAGGATGCCCTCTCCCAGCTGATCTCTACCTAAGGCCTTGTGTTTTATGTGGGGTAAAAAAACAAAAAACAAAAACAAAACCAAAAAAACACCACAAAGGCTAAATCTTCATGTTCTGCTTGACTCCCTACTGCTTTGCTCTGTGTGGTTTTGCTACATGACATATGGCTTTATTATGAGACTCACCTCCAGCTTGGGAAGTGTCTTTTCACTGCCTGGGACTTGTTTCACTCCCTCCTGCCATCTGTAACTGTGGCAGTTAAAATCACGTTGGTCTGGAGTATATTCAGGGTCTGTTGGTGAAAATCCTCAGAGCTGAAGATGGCCAAGTTATTTTATTAGCAAAGACCAAAGTGAATGTTCATATGGGAGAAATTAGTTACTGTTTTGCAGAGCAGTCACAGTGGTTTCCTCATGATAATATTTTTCCACAAAAAATAAGAATGATCAAAGTTGTGTGACTTGTATTACATCTGATTTCAGTAAAGACTAATTGAATTTACTTTTCTGAAAGCAGTTTTGATTGACTTCTCTTTGTTCTTCCTTTTAATCCAAGTGAAAAAAGGCATTTACTTGTGCTAATGAATTTATTTGTGTTAATGAACTTCTATTGACTCGTCCTTCTGTATTGCACTGAAATTTGAGGTGTGTTGCAAATCATGCATGATTTAGCATACAAACAAAATAAAAGCACTTGGGGGTTTCGGGTGGGTTATTTGTCTACCATAAATAAAGGCACTTAGAAAGCACTGACTTCAGGCTGCTGGTTAGAGGAAAGCCTGAGATGTGGCTCAGCTCTATTTGTGGCACTGGCTATATACAGACATTTATACTCATATACAGATTTATAAATAGTCTACAGAAATATCTCTGCAGTTGAACAAAGCAATCTTTATTTTTTCCACAAGCAATGGTATGAGCCACTGAAGGCTAGGGAAGTTGCTGATAAAACATCACAAACAAGGAGTGGAGGAAAACCAGCTCTGTCTGAAGCAGCATGTCATGCAGCCGTGAGAAGATGGATTTAGGGTCATCCAGCCAGGATGTGGCTTTTGGGTGCCCTTGAGGGTACAGAGAGCAGCAGGGCAACAACCTCTCCTGGGCTTGTGGGTTCAGAAGAACAGGTGTGGTTTGGATGTCCTGCTGGGGGGATATTTTTGTTGTGGCTGCTCACAGTTGGAAGAGTTTCCCCAAAGCCCCTGCTACCAGCAGAAGAGCACTTGGGCATGGCTGAAGCAAAATGCCCAAGATGGGTAGGAAAAGGGGAACCTTTCCAGGAGCATGATCAACTGTCTCTCCCCCTATCTGCCCTTCTTCTGGCCATGCAGAGGCTCAGCTCTGACCACTCCCTATTTTTTGCTTCAGTCCTTCTTTTTCTCACCCTGAAAACACCCTCCACATTCAACTGGCTGAACCTACAAGGGAGACAACTTGGAGGGCTGAAAGAGGGCTTGGCAGGCTCTTCTACCTCTCTTGGGTACCAAGGGATAGGTGAATGAAGTATCCTTGCAATGCAGACTTGGGTCTTGTGCAATTGATGAAAAAGAAAAAAAAAAAAAAGTGCTCAGTTTCCGTGGCTTCAAAGGGGATTTTTTTCCCTTTTCCTCTTCTACTGGTGAACCTCAGAGCCTCATCTCAGTCTTGGGGGATTCATACTGGTAATTTTTGAACTTTTTTGCCCAGGTCTTGGTAGCAGCCCATGATACCCCACCCTTGCTCTTGGCAGATGTCTGCAGTGATCAAATGGAGACTATAGCTCAGTGCTGGGACAGGCAACATGGATGCAGATAGCACGTTACAGTCGGCAGCTGTACTGTACCTTTCCTACAAGCATTCTTTATGGTTGAAGAATGTGAAAGATTTCAGGTAGGTGAAAAAAAGGGAACATGTGAGTGGGAAAGAAAGTAGGAGCCACAGAAGGGCCAGAGGTGAGGACCTGTGCATGGAGACAGGAGTTGTGTTGGTTATTGCCTACTGATGCTCAGCTGTTCTGGTGAGAAAAGATAAAAGGTGATCTCTGTCAGGATGATGGTCTTAAGGATAACAGAAAACTCTCAAATATAGGTGGCTTAGGAAAGACTCCTCTTCTCCCTTCCCACCATGGTGAATGTGAGTAGCAGCATAAGCCTGCAAAACCATGCCAGGTATATGGTAGACTTTAAAACCAACTGTTTACAACAAAGCCAAACAGTAAGACTCAAATGATGCTTGCTAGCATCCTACGCTCTGGGCAGGCTTCCAAGCTGGGTAGGAAGTGAGCTGGAAAATTGCCAGGGGAGTACAAAGTGCAGATGTGCTGACATGAACCTCAGTGCTTTACCGTGAAAAGAACTCAGCAGAGTTTCAAGCAGGCATATGGTAGATGCTGTATTTCACCAGCTACTACAAAAAGCTTCACTCTGTGCATACACACATTCACAGGCAGCAACCGATGGTTTCCTTCCACTACAGCTGACCAGATCTGATTGCATTTGAAAGCTCTCCAATTTGTGGCAGGATCTTGAAACTAATTCCCTCCTCTGGTTCTTTTTCCTGGCTTGCCTACCAGTACAGGGGAGCCCTTTGCCTTTCTGATATAGGGGGTCCTGCTTTGTGGTTTTGGTTCCTTTAGAATCTGATTAAAATACTTTGTGGAGGTGGGTTTTCTCAGGTAGAAAGGACATCTCTCTCAATATGCTAGTCTGGTTAAATCGAGCGTCATCATTTGGGTGAGTCTGCCTGGATGCTCACTTGGGGATGTAAAACAGCAGCTTTTGTTTCCAAATTGCTTTATATTTTGTGGAATTGCTTCCATCTGTGAGGCTTTAAGATAACATCAAATTTAAATGGTGGCATTTTGCATTTATTTTGTCCAAATATAAATGTTTAGGCTGTTAGGCAGCAGAGAGTCAGGCGCAGAATGAAACTTTTTACTTATCTGTTATTGAAGAAAATCCCCCAAGGAAATACAGTCATAATTTCATCTGTCTCTAAAATTTCCACTCTGCCTTTAATCATATTTCTTGCAATACTTCATGTCTTTTCCCCCAAAAGAGTAAGTTCTTGGCTTTTGGATTTTTAGTAGAAAAATTGGCAGAAACATTGTGTTTGGATGAATCTGTTGCAGGGAAAAAAGTCAGTCAGTTACTACCTCTAGAAATCAAGACATGCAAGGTTATCTTATGCATCCAGCTGGCAGAATTTCAAGTTCCTTTTTACCAGGAGTTGCAGCATTTCAACCTACCTGTTTTCTGGAATATCAGTTTCTCCTTGTGCTCTGCAAAGTGGGTGAATGCATTTCTATTTATACATCAAATTAGAGGTTTGCTTGACTATTGATTAGTTAATTTCAGATATACTTTAGGGAGGTAAAATGTTCTATCAGCATTTGAGGTTCAACAGTGTAATTAATAAATGTTTAGGATTTGCCTGCCTGACTTTTGAAATCATATTATTTGTTCATTTAGTTAATTGCTGAGTTTCTGTTTGTGTAAATTCCGCAGAGCAAATGTTTATTATGCTCAAAATTGAACAAACAGAGCATTACTGAATGTTTTCTGTCCTTAGGAGCAGCTCAAAGCCTTTGACATACCTGTTTTATAACTTCCAGGCATGACTGCCGTTAAACTTTAGTTGCCTTTATTGCCGTATAGCCTTTGGGTTGTCCTGCATGAAACTACTCTCCTTTTATTGCTGTATTAAAGGATATGGGAATGAAGGACAAAACTAACTCACTTCAACCCCACACTTCTGATTTTTCCCAGATTTTTCATGTGGTGGAAAGTGAGTACATTTCCAGAACATAAACTTGACACTTAGGAAACAAATACAGCAGGGGGACTGCTGTATACACGTTCTGTATGTTCAAGCCATCTGGGGATTGAATGAGTCAGTTCATAGCCACTGTGGGATTATTTTTGTATTGACTTTCTGCTCAGATAACCATGCGCAAGTAAATAGGAACTGTTAGTGATGTTTGAAAAGGTGAGAACTGCTGTCCATATGTTGGTAGCTACCTACACAGGCGTGAACCCCAGCCACTTTTATCATAGAGCAAATACTTTCAATTCAAAATTACCCAGTCTATTGATGAACTTAAGCTATAACTTAATGAGTCTAAAAATGAAGTTAGGGTTGTTTCCTAATCAAAATATAGAGACAATTTTTATACAATAAAACATTTTATACAATAATTTATGTAAAAATACAATAAAAGGCCATGCTTATACTTACACTTAAGTGTTACTAGATCTTCACACTGGAGGAGAAATGATTGGTCATTGCAGTAGTAAACACAGCCAGGGTATATATGCAATATAAACTGGGCAGGATGATTTGGAAAAATAAGTATCATGTAAATTTTGCCCATTAGTTGAGATGGTCTGTATTTTCAGCCTGAAAATATTAGGAGCTAAATTACTACAACAGTGGAGCCTGATTTTGTTATGCAGGTGGCTGGGAAGCTGTTGGCTCATGGCTTAGCATGGAGCAGTTAATCTGCTGGAACTGGAGTTTTTATCACTATATGCATGTCATCAGTGGTCTGTTGGAGATTGCTAGCAAATGACACATGCTAGAGAAGTCATTAAGCTGTTCAAGCTAATGTTGGTGCTTGGCTACTGCAGCCTTTCTTTTAATCAGAGAGGCAAAATTATAGCTTCACCATGGGCAGAAGAAAATCTGGGCTCTGAACTTTCTTTCTGCGTATTCATATTTATCTTGTGCACCTCCTAGTCCTTGTTAATGGAGATTTGTGGTTGGAGATCCAGTGGAGATCCAGTGGGTTGAAAAGTTCAAAAACATTAATATCAGCACAGCTTCAAATGCCTTGTCCTAGCTATGTTCAATATATGGTCCACTGGACCTAAAAGAACGATCCAGTCTAAGTCTACTTCAGTAGTCATGAAACAAAAGTTACATTCACCTACATCGATGTAAAAATCTCCTCCACAAGGATGCTGGATTAAATACAAGGTACACACACCAAGACAGGGGTTTTGTGAGTTTTTTTAAGCCGCAAAACAAAAGTTGTTGCTAAATCTTCTCTATGGAGGGAAAATGTCAGGTGCCTGTAAGTCATCTTAGCACATTGAAGTGCAAGGACAGTGAAAAAGTAAATTAATGCTTTTTAGATACAAAGTATGTTTGCGTAGCTGTAAAAATCTGTCAAGCAGATGGCGACACATTGTATTTCAATAGGAAATCAGATCCACAAAAACATTGTTTCTTACCAGGTTGCCATTGAAGAGACCAATTATAGTTCTGCAAGGAGTCCCTGCGATGAACCCCTTGCTCGGACTGGCAAGAAGTTGCTGACATGAATAGCTGCAAAGATTTCAGTGTATTGGCTTTCTCCCCAGTACAGGCAAGTGCATAAGCTAGTCCAAATCTTTACTTAAAAAACATGTTCAGGTCAGCAATATTTTCTCTGAGGACCGGCAGATGATAAGATTGAGAGTTTATCTGTAATTGCACACATGTGCTTCACCCATGGTGAGTGAAGGGTGATATGGCTGAAGAGGCATTGAGCTCTGCTGAGCTGTGTTGTGTTTAGCACACGCTAAAAACATGCATGTGAAAAGCTACTACAGATTGATAAGTTTTTAACCTTTTCTGAGGCATGAAAGACCCTTTTTCATAGGAAAATCACATCTGCAGAAAGCAGGGGAATTTCAGGAGGGAAAGCACAGAGCCTGGTATGAGAAATAGCTTCAGAGTGGGAGGATGTCTGAGGAGTGTGCCTGGGATGCAAAAATACATCTAGGAACCCAGAGAAATCCTTTCAAGTGCTGTTGGAAAAGAACAGGAGAAAGTCCAAGTGGTTCTGAGACATCACAAACTAGAGCAATGCTATTTTCTCAGTACCTGGGACACATGGCACTGTCCGAAAGATCTTATGTCTTGCGTGTTGTTGTTGAAGGGCAGAGCCCAGCTGAGCCCATAGCTGTGTGCTTCATCAGCAGAGGACATGAGAAAATCGGGAAACTTTTCTATGAACTGTTGCTTGCTTTTAAAGTTCTTGCTAGTTAAATTTAGGGAAGAACTGAGAAGAGCTGTTTCTGTCAGTCTAGCTAAAGTTTGGTTCTGTCTTTGTTTCAAGTTAGTTTTTCATATATTTCAGTATTTTTGAACTTCCATGGAGTCTTATGTGAAAGGTGTCAGAGAAGAAAAAATCCATCCATGTGATGGGCTTATGCAAGAGTCCTTCAAATCCTCCCATTCTGTGAAAATTTGTTTCCATTGGGAAGTATTTAGAGCATGAAGAAGGAGAAATTGCAAACCACTTATATAGGAGATGGCATATTTTAAAACCTCTAAATGTCATCTAGGCCTTGGAAATAGTTATTATGCACTGAAATCTCAAAACTCTTTTGGAAGAGGGTCAAGGAGAGCATCTGTAGAAAGCAAAAATGTTGGTCTGAGATGCCATGGATCTTTTCATCAACCCTATATTTTGCCATTTCCTCTAGGAGATATTTTTCTTTGTCTCTTGTTCCTTAGGAAGATCTTGACTATTTCTGGGACTCCTAAACTGAGTGGTGTTCCAGTTACAGCTTATTTCAGGTGATTCATTCTTTAGGGAGCTGTGCATTCACTGCTTTGCAGATGTGGGCACTGGCACAATTCTTCAAAACAGCTATGGTACAGCTTCCACAGGCAAACGCACACCAAGGGCTGGGAGGGAAGGGAAAAGGAGGTTAACAAATACAGTGATAGTGCCAAAAAATTCTGAAACACCTTAAAATAACATTTTGGAGGTAACCTCAGGCCTCCAGTGATCCCTCATATACCTTCAGAATTGTGTATCTCTTATTTTTCGGTTATGACTCCTCCTTAGTCTCAAGGCTCATCTAAGGATTTGACAAAGCAAAATGGTGATAGTTATGACCGAGCTCCTTTATGTTCTTGCTAGAATTTGATGAAATCACGGGAATAATGTGTTAACTTTTAAAAGTCTGTTGTTTTTTTTCCCTGTTTCCATTTTCAGTAAGGCAGTGGTGTGTGCATGCATACATGTGTACATTTGTGTTCTCCATTCATACTCCTTACATGTGGGTTAGCTTCATTAACAGCTTTCTGGAAGGAAGACATAGGTCACTTCTTGGTTTTTTCCATGTTGGCTCATGGTCTCATCCAGCTGAATTTTTAATATTTCCAAGGCTGGATATTCCACAGCTTCTCTCACAACTTGTTTCCACATTTAGTCTCCTTCCTTGTGAATTTTCTCTCCATGTATCTAGCTGGAGTTTCCCTTTTTTTGCATCTTGTCACAGTTGCCTCCTGTCCTGCTGTTGTGCATCTCTGGAATGAGTCTTTCTTTGTCTTCTTTTTAACCCTTTATTAAGTAGTTGAACACAGCAACTAACACTGTCCCTGGCCAGGCTGAAGAGCTCTAGCACCAGGCTGTCTGCAGCAGAGCCCACTCCAGTTTGTGGATCTCCCCATTGTACTGGGAGCCAAAGATGAACACAGTGCTAGATGTGACCTTATCAATGGCAGATAGAGGGCAATGAAAAATTGTTGTTAGGACTTTTTTTTAAGACCACAGCATGGTCCAAAACCTGATTCCATAAATAAATAAATAAATAAATAGTATCCTTTTAATCTCTTTTTGAAGAAAACTTAACCACAAATATAAGGAAGTAAATTATGTGGCTTTACTTACTGCCTTCCACAGTTTGTGCCACAGTATCCTTATTTCATAATAGAAGCAAGGTGTTCCATGATTAAAAATTAATTAGAAGTGGAGATTCTAAAAAAATAATCTAGGATTTGCACTTTGCTGATAACATGCAACAAATTAAACACTGAAGTAGGAAAAATAAGAGTGGGTGTGGAAGAAAAGTAAGTTTGTGTGTTTGGTATTATCAGTGATATGACAGAATAGTCTTAATTCTCTAAATTCAGGTATACACGAAATCAAGATAAAAACAGATATTTTTTTTTCTGGCTTTGAATCATGGGAATATATTGTACTTATATCTCCCTGATAATATTTTCAACTGAGGGCTAATGTAACCATTAGCACTTGCAATTGCCAGTCTTTATAAGCAAACTGCTGGTCAGTATAAGGATTGGAGACACTTTTAAGGAGTGTCAGTCGATTGCCTCACTTGAATGCAGTAGAAGTGAAGATATGTCCAGGAGCTGGCACCCATGATTTTTTTCTAGATCCTACTAATGACAGCAAATCTCACCAATGTCCTTTCAAATGTTTCAAAGTCAGAAGCCTGAAACCAGGTGTGTAATTCCAAAGTCATAAGCTCTGCAACTGCAAGCAAGAATCAACGGTGTGAATACCATAGCCACAGCTGAGAGTGTTGATTGATGGGATTGCCTTGGGATCCAGCTGTCCCTGTTAAAAAACCATTATTAAAGAATATGGGCTGACAAAATGCATATTAATTTAAGCTTCCCAGAAACTCATCATGTGCACTGTGGGGGAAATTCAGTGTGCCACAACAGATCTGCAAATTTCTACTTACCTTCCCAGCTCCTGTGTCAAACACTGTACTGGTCTTCTGTCTTGCAGCAAATACTTCGATTTATCTTTTTTCCTGTGTGTTTCACAATGCTTTCACAACTACATCCAGCCTTATGCCATTGCACAGGGTAGAGGGGCTGACTGCTACACTCCTGGACTTGCAGGAGAGGATTCCTGGGCAAATCATGCCACAGGCAGCAATACATCTCTGCTGCACTTGCTGCTTCTGTGGAATGTACTGCAAAACCTGCCTGGAGTTGTGTAAGCTCGATGTAAATTTGCGTGAGCTTGTGTTTTGATCCTCATTTTTCAGAAAAAAAAAATGAAATGTGAGGAGAACTTTAATACAATTGAAATGGTTTCAATTTTGTAGCAGAAGAAGGATATTAGCATGGGAAGATCCAAGTCCAAATTACTTGAAATCTGATCATAAAAGACTTACGGAGGGCTTCTGGCCAGAAAGGCAGCTCATGACCTGCCTGTTCACAGCACGCCGTTCGCAGAGGTGGTCCAAGCGGAGGGCCCAGCAGAGTCCACCATTTTGTTTTCATGTTCAGTTTGACAGGAGTCACTGGAAATTACCCCCGGTGGTCTGATAGGATTCCTGTGGCTAGCAAAAGCGGGAACAATTCAATATTATAAAGTATTTATAAGTCCCTAAGGCACATTTACAGATGTCCTTGGCAACATCAATTTCCAGCCTGTTAATAGCTTTAAAAGCTAAAAGCAGAACTGTAGACCTTTTCTAGGCACCAAAAAAGCAGCAAATGCTGACAGACAAGTAGTGAGTAGGCAGATCCCGCTCTGCCCACCTCTGATAACAATCAAGTCACTGTATTGTGCATTAGCTTCAGGGAATGGATTAGCCCTTTTGGCAGCCCACTATAAAGCACTTTGCAGTAATCTCATTTTGAGATCTCGAAGGCATGAATCATCCAGGTCGAGTTTAAATCGCGCTTTGAGGGCCTGATTCTCATCTTGCTTACTGCACAGCGAAGTAGCATCAGAATGCAGGTAATCAGAATTGGGCTCTAAGGGTAAAAAATTGGCATATGAGTAAAAATTAGCTGAGGGAGGAAGCATGGGTTGCTATATATAACAGTAAAGAACTAATTCTAACACTGAATTAGGAGCTTTCTTGCAATTAGGAAAAGGCAATGGCCCAATTTCATATTTAAGGTCCTTACTGGTGCTACTTCTCCACTGAGTTCACTGGACCTCTTATATGACCAAATTATAAGCATTTCGCAGGCAGACACAAATATTTAAACACATGCTTCCTCCCATCACATAAATACATGTCCCACTGGCTTGGAATGAGATCTCTTACTTCTGGAGACTTCTTGTTAGTACATAAAAGAGGTGGCTGACAAAAAAGGTGGCAGACAGTGGGCTGCTAGATTACTTTACCCAGCCAGTGTGCTGCTTTCCACTCACATCTGAAGGTCCCCAGAAAGAGAGGGCTAAAGTGACACTGGGTGGGGGAGCTGTTCTTGGGGCAATACTGGCCTTTTAGGCAGCATCTTTGGCATTTTCCCCTGTTTGATCATCTCTGAGCCTTCTGACTTCAGTGTGAGTATGCTGCAGGCTGCATCCTCAGAAGGAGGAATACGTTTTTCAGCTTCATATAATTTAAACAAGGTATATAGCACTGAGCTGTTTCTCAGTTGTTAATATCTAAGGGGGAAATACCTAAATATTTCAGCCTCCTCAGACCTGCTCTTATTAATAGTTGGCAGGGCACATGCCTATACATTTTTGAGACAGCTGACCCTGCAGCCTCTCTCCCTTCCCATCCCCACCTTTCTGTTTAAATTGCTTGCATTTTTCTCATTTGTAGGTTCCTGGCAAGCAGAGCAGATTTATTCCACTGGAGAAAAGAGCAAAGGGTGGGCCCAGTGCTAATGCAAAAATTTGCAGAAGAGTTACACACAGCGTTTCCTCTGCAAACTCATCACTTGACCTGTTCACCACCATTCTGAAGGTTTGCTTTGGAAATAATGTGTTTAAAAGCTGCCTGGATCTCAAGAGCTTCAAAAGCAGAGGATGAAACATTGTCCAGAAATATTAAATGCAACAAGACTCCACCCTGTTCAGTGACCTGGAATAAAAACACCGTGTCTCAGAGGAGCTGGCTGGGGTCATATAGTCCGTGCCCTGCCTTGTAGCAAGCTCAGCTCTTCCTAAAGACCATTATTGAGAACTGAGAGTCTTCCTTGTTCTTAAAAAAAATCTCCTCTGGGGGAGATTCTGCTGCCTCCTGAGGCAAACTGTTCTGTATTTGTCATCAGCTGCCTATTGATATGTAACAGCCCTGAGAATTTGGAGAGGTTTGAACTAGGATTCCCTACTTGGTTATTCTGTTGTGACAAAGATGATTTTGGTCTGCCTTCATTTTTGAAGGTTTATGGGGTAGAGAAGACCAGAGCTCTTGCTTCATATATTAAGCATATTCTCTGACTTTGAGAGTGAAATGAAGAAAGTCCTCCAGTGATTCTGAACACTTAGAAGGGAAATTTATGGAAGCTGTAACTTATGCAACTACCAGTCAAGCTCAGACTTCTAGGATTGTTAGGCATCTGGCTGCATGACAGGGAGCCTGTCAGTCTTGTGAAATGCATCTTCTAGGCTCTGCTATGGGCAGTGCAGGCAAGGTGATGGAAGGGCAGGCACATTTTCCTTGGAAGGCTAAATTAAACTAGGGTGCTCCTGCTAAATATGCAAATTATTGAATTGGCATGTTCATATAGAGAGAAAAAAAGTTCAGGTAAAAATTGCTAACTAGTCTCTTAGAAAACTACCCTCGCACTTACTGTGTGTTTAGCAAATACCCCTCAGATAATTTTAGTGATGCTTTTGCATGGATTTGCTGGCTCACAGTACACATGCAAAATTCTTTTATGTCATTCTACAAGATCATTTCTGTTTGTGTTTTCTTGCAGCAGGCCTCTACATGGACAGATTCCCACTTCAGCTTGAAAAATTGCCACACAAAATGCTTTCTGCATGTAGATTTTGTAGGAAGTGGTCTAATAAATGGAGGGAAAACACCGAACTTTGTATATATGTGCAGCTTGGTGATAGTGTATCCCTTATTGCCTGTAATATAATCATAGAATCATTAAGGTTGGAAAAGACCTCAGGGATCACCAAGTCCAACCGTCTAAATGTCCCTAAGCACCAAATCATCTTTCATTATGATTAAGACTTCACTGCCAATGAAAAAAACTGCCTGCATACAGACACTCAGGGGAACAGCCCTTTCAGTGGGTTCACAGCTCTCGGGTTCACTTTCCAAGAACTTCAAAGAAGTAGCTAGACCTTCTTATTTTGTCTGTTTTACAGCCAGAACACCAAGATTTAAGATTCTGTACATTCTTTGATCCTTCTGTTAATGTCTTCATAGTGTCTGACAATGTTTTTTTGCAAAAGTTAAAAAGAGACCTCAGCCATAGCAGGAGCTTTTGCCTGTGGAAATAAACAACGCTGCTTCTCAGCTGCAAACAGTGCTGCTACTCAGCTGCCATTCAAGCCCAGGGTTATGAAGAGTGTTCGCAGAAAAATGCACGCTGAATGCAAGAGTACTTTCTTTGTGCTTACACTTTGTTCCCTCTCACAACACTTGGAATTTAAATGTTTCAATCAGTGACCAGGATCATCTTTGTTTAGTTGGAAAATTTTATTCTCCCCCCCAGAAGCCTACAACATCTACAGAACCACAAGCAGTTTCTTTACAAAAGATGGGAGGCAAAGGTGTTCTGTCTGATGCTAGGGCAAGAAGAAAAGCAAACAAATGCTGCTCAATTACACAAAATGAAGGTGAAGGCAGGACGTGTCTTAGCAGAGTGCAGACAACTCAGGATGGGGACAGGACTATGCAATTGTTATGGGATGTTCCCTCTCCACAGCAGCGGAAAGGGACAGAGATGCAGGTGTCAGGCATACTGTTCTTCACTTTCATGATCTTCATCCCCAGCACTAGAAAACTTAGCATTAAAATATACACATACACAAGTCCTTCAGCAAAGGAAGTCTATGTGTAATTGGGTTCATTCATTTAAGATCTATTTCAAGAAATGCAGCTCCTTTCTGGATCTTAGTGAGGGTCTCTACTCCAGCGTCTGATATAGCACCAGCAAGGAACATCTGGGTGGTGGTTTCTGGCTGTTCACATGAAAGCTCGTCCCCCTTAAAGGAGAAGAGAATCAAAAGGAGCAGGAGAAAATACTAGTAAAGCAAGAACAGGAAAGGGTCAAGAAGAACAGTGATGGGTAGACCATGAAGGTGCTTGCAAGCACCCAGTGTAGGTTTCAAGCCCCGAGCTAAATCACTGGCATGTGGATGCCACTGTATGAATTAGGTGTTGAAAAGCCTGTTAAAGTTAATGGAGGCAAGAGAGCTTCGCAGCTGATCGAGCATAGGTGTTGGGTGAAAGCATTTGCCCTGGAGCTTTTCTGACACAAAAAGGCATATTGGCCTCAGTCTGCAGCATCTCACATGTTAGCTGAATTCTTGCTTCTCCTTTATCTCTTGTTCTCCTTCCCGGTTTTCACTTGATATAGCTTAATAAATACATAGCTGAAATGGATTGGTGGCCTACAAAGACAACTACCACCATCAGTTGACTTGGTAACCACATAACCAACCTTTAAAATTTGCAGACTATGTGTCCTCTTCTAGCTACAATCTGTGGGTCACATTGTGAGGCAAAGAGTTTTTATGTACGCAGCGCTCTGTCCACTGAAGAATTCTGCTTTTCACAAGCCTGTTTGCTTGCTCAGTTGAAACGAAGCACGTACACTGGTATTTTGCAACAGTCTGTAGATCACCTTTCAAATGTGAACAGTAATGAGAAACGCTGCTGTACTGACAGCTCAGGCATTTATGTCGTGGAGAATGGATCCACTCAATACCTACAATTAGGCTTATATTAGGTGAATATTTGCTTTGCTTACCAGAAATACAGTGCTACAGAGTGCTAGAAGATATGTCCCTCACCAGGAAATGCTCTCAAAGTAATTGCAACAGCCTTTATGTATCCTGAGATTGTTATGTTTCCTATCAGTCTTCTCTAAGCTAAACAACTGCATTTCTTTCAACTGCTCCTGACAAGCCATGTTTCCTCAGGCTCTGATTATCCTTGTCGCTCTCTTAGTGACACGCCAATTGCTCCCATCTTTTTCTAATTATGGTATTGCAGACGAGAGGCAAGATTCCCGCTGAGGCCATGCCAGAGCTGGAAGGAAGGTGAGGGTTGCTTCACATCTTGCATAAAAGATATGAAGCACATCCACCTGCTTCTATGTGCCAGAAGGAGGTGGGTAGAGTCAGTGCAGCTTGTGTGACACTGTAAACTTGTTCAGTTTGCATGTCTGAACCTCTTCTCCAAAACATAATGTTTACCAAGTCCTTTCCCTTCTTCTATTTGTGCAGCTGATTATTCCTAACTTTTCACCTGTCTTTGCTGAATTGCATCCTATTTATTTCACACTGCCACTCCAGCTAATGAAGATATTTATTTCCTTTTAATTCTACATCCAGAGAGCTCACAATTCACATTAAACTATAGATTGTATACAAATTTCATGAAGAGCACTTCCCACTCTCATATGAGTCATTAATGGAAATACTGTGAAATGCCAGAAGCAAGCTGGATTTTTGCAGAAAGCCACAGGACATCCTTCTAGTTTGACAGTGAACACTGATAATTTTTGGCATAAGGTTTTCAAGCAACTGTATATAGCTTATAACAATTTCAGCTAGGGCAGTCATTTAGAAAACACAGTAGAAGTACCTCCACTAGAGTATCCACGCCACTTTAAAAACCTTACTGTTAAACAGCAAAATGCCTCCTTTTTACCTGAATGTTGCCCTGCAGAGAGTCAGGGACTTGTTACTATTATTGCCAGTAGTAGCTTAGAAAACCAAGCCTGGGAACAGCTGATCTACAGGACATTCCTCTAGGTGGTTTGAAAAAAATGGTAGATTATTAGGCTTTTCATGGTGTTTTAAGTAAAAATAAAGCACATCACATACATTTTCTTCAAGTGGTTTGGATCCATTGTAGAATAAAATGAATTACTCAACATCAGTTGGCCTTGAGAAATCCATGTTGCTGTTGCTGGCTTTTTAGGAGCTTGTAAATTAGTATTTTTGTTGCAGTATTTCAAAGAGTGTTGGTGTTAGGCTGACTAGGCTACACTTCTGACACTTCTGCCTTTCTACTCTAGCCTCTTTTTTTTAAGTAGATACATTACATGCACTTTCCAAGGTTTCTGTTTTCACCTGTCCCTATAATTCTCAAAGGCGATAATTGTGAACTGGCCGAGATTGCACCACTCAGTTCCCTGTATGTGTCAGTGTGAATTCCACTGGGTCAGCCTGAGCCAGGAAATGCAGTTTAAAGAAGTATAGTATAATCTCAGTTACAAATAACTCTTGGAGGTCATCTATTGCTATCCCTGCTTGCAGGGCCAACTTGAACTTATTTAAGCATTTTCTGCCTTTTTTCCCCTCATATTTTTTTTCTCTCTATTCAAGCTTAAGCTCTCTCCTTTTTATTACTGATGTTAATTGTTATAGCCATTTGATTACTATTAAACTCCAGAGAAGACTAAGCAAAACAGAAGATAACACCAGAAAGCTGTTTATTAGCTTTGTAGTCTCAGAGAGTGATGAACCTTTTATCTTCTTCTGAAGAATGTGTTTATTGAATATTTCCCTTTTTCTGTCTGTATATTTGTCAAAGGAGAAAACAAACTACCTTTCGGTCATCTTGCCTTTACATAATCCAGTAATTATCTTCCTCTCCCCCAAGTAACTTGAATTAGCAAAATAATCTTTTAATTACATTCCAAGAGTAAAAGTATTTAGAAGTACAACTGAACTATTCAAAGTGTTTTTCATCACAATAGTGGTTCCTATTTCACTCTATATTTGTTCCCTAACAGAACAATTATTAAACAATTCACAGTCTTTTCAACACAAAGATAGCTGGTTCTTTCCTTACATATTTCATCAGGAACCTTACTGCTTGTTACTGCTAATTTTGCCCTTTCTACATTGTTACTCAATGCAGTCCTCACAAATGTGTCAAGAACATGCCTCTTAAAAAAAAAGGCTGAACATAAAACTCAAGTCACTTTCTACTACCCAAGCTTTAATCTAGAAATACATTCCAATATTTATCTAGATTTGGTTTTATTGCACTACTAGCTCTTAATCTGTTTAAATCTACAGTGTGGAGGTTATTTTCCCAGAATTACTGAGAAAAAACCCTGCTCTTGTCCTTCATTGGACAAGAGTTATTTCCAGGTCTATCACCTTTTGACATAGACAATATAATAACAAATCTTACTTGTATTAACCTCTTGAATATGGTAGAAAAATAGTTATAGTGTAGGCTTTGGAAGCTCTTACTCAGGTTTAATCTCTTTAAGAAATAAATCAATATAATTTTTAATTATTTGATTTTGAATTAGGTCTCTGGGCATTAACGTATTGTCACTTGAATTGATTTTTGCCTGGGAAAGAAGGCTGGTACATATTGTGAACTGCTCTGGGTCTCTTCTGGGAATGGCACCACCCTGACCTGATAGCAGCTGATACACCCACAGGAGCTACTTAACACTGCTGATGGCATGGAAGCTAAACCTACTACCCCAAACCACTGGCAAGCTTCAGAGCTGGATTTTAAAGGCATTTAGGTGTCTACATGTTTGTGAAAATGCTGTCGTTTGTTTTGTTGTGGTTTCTAAAACACAAAGAATATTTCTGCAACAATCAATGTGATGTCCAAGTCAGTTTGAAGTAAACTAGCATGCAAAGATAGTAATTCGAGTCCTGAAAGCAGCAGGGCTGTGTTAGGATTACATTATATTGGACTAATTAATACTGCTTCTTGACAACACAGTTGCCTTTGAATGGGGCTTTGCTGATGATGTTGTTGCTGTTGAAAACTGTAGATGGCTGGGCTGAGTGCTCTGCTTTGCTGTATCACCCAAAGTGAATTGGTTGAGTCAATGAGATAAAACTCATGATCACAGATATTTCAGTTTTTGAGAGCTGGTGACTTACAACTTAAGTCCTCAAGAAAGTTTATAGTTGCATTTTGCTTTTGTCAAGTGAAGCTTAACTTGTGTCTAAAAGCTTCTTTAAAAGATGTTGCATCTTGGTAAGTATTGTTAAAAAAGAACCTGAATTAGGACTTCATACACCTCTGAAATATTGAATGTTTGTAAGTACATAAAAGAGCACTGCCTGTTCAGAAGATGTGGCCCATTAGTGTGCTTCAAATACCTCTTACTTGAGCATAGTCATGTGTTCAGAGATACATTTTCATGTCTCACAGAAAAACACAAAGACTTTTCCATTTAAACAGATAACTTTCTGTTACATGGGCATTCAGAGTAATTTACCTGTGCATCTGTAAAGCAAATGCAATAAATACATTTGTCTTGTATTTGGATTCAGCTCTACAAAATCATTTTCTTTTTTCAGCTAAGCAAAAATATGAAAGATGACTGAAAATGAATGTTGCTATATTGCATTGTGCTGAATTCATTCAATTCAATTTTCTAAAGGAAAAATATTGAGACATCAATATCCAGCTCCATGCCTTGGAGTGCCACATAGTCATGTATAGAATTATGTTTTTTTCATGGAAAAGATGAAATTGCAGCTACATTTAGATCTGAATTATTACTGATAAAAATACTATTTTTCCCCTTTTCTTTTGTTTTTCTTCTTTTTCCTTCTTTCTTCCTTCACCCTTCTCCCCTCTTCTCCCTTTTTCTCTCTCATCTATTTTTTTCTGAAACAGAAAGTAGGCAAGAACTTGTCAACTGCTGGTAAAGAACATAACAAAGGGAAGGAAAATCACAGAAAATGCCATTTTCAAATGGTCATGTATGTCAAAGACCAACAGGGAAGACTTCCACTCGAAAAATACACCACAGAGGCAGGAGAGTGAGTGGGTGGCTTTAAAGCACCCTGGAGATGCAATGATGACACTGTACATGTGAAATACATGCACAAAATGATGCATTGGTTTAAGCAACTAAAACTTCATGTGTTTGTTCTACATTGCATGGCTGTTTTTTCCCTGCTTACTCACTGCTTCCTAGCAGTCAAAAGTGACAAATTTTTGACTACAAAGCTTCAACTACATCAATTTTAAATCTTAGTACAAGCATCAAAGAAAGCTGTATGAACAAAAATGTCTTAAACCACTGAACTCCAACATTCCATTAGTGTCAAAGCAAGCTCAATTAACGTACATCCATAACTGAGTGATTACACCTGAATGCACAGTCACGATCGTGCTTTTGCAATGGGCACTCAATGCACCTGTGCATGCAAAAAAAGTCCAGGATTTTACTCAAAACTCTGCAAATCTTGTCAATTGATTGCAGGTCATCTCCACTACTTATGAGAATATAGTCCATTTTGGAAAAAATAACTGTAACAATCTTAAGGCATCAGGAGCTGAGCTGGAGTGCAATGCTCTCATCAAATGTGCAATTAGAGAAATTAAGGTTGACCCTCTGCCCAAAATCTTGCAAAGTGTATTGTGACTATGGCAAAGAAAATATTGGCTCTATCGGATATCTCCACTACGGTGAAAGTGGGCCAATTTCTGCAGTTTAAGAAACCTTTTAAAAAGCCCCTTAAAAATGAGGCCCAGTTCTTCAGCTACAAAATAGGAGCAACACCCACTGATTTTGAAGAGTGCTGCTCGTATTCTACAGTCAGAGAATAAAGTGCCATGATTCAAATAAAAAGAAATAAATTAGCTTTTTTGTCTAATAGTACTAGAGAACCAATTGATGCCCATGTGTGGGAGTACAATGATGCAAACTTTTAAACTATTCAATTAACAATTTAGCCTAACTTTTAATACATTTCAGTGTTTGATTTCTGATTTCAGCTTTATACCTCATGAAGCCATGCCTCAAGTTTCATCCAGCTGGTAAGGAACTTTTGGAGGAAGACAAATCTAGCTTTTTGATTGCAACTTCTGTTTTCCAAAATACCGCAGCTTTCTGTCTTGGAATAGGGCAAAGATACACATGATCTGCACGAGTATTCCCAAATTTTTTCTTTAACAAACCTTTGTCTGTTCAGAAGTCAGATTTTAGTCACAGAATATGATTCCTGATGTGTGTGGAATGTTTCTTATTTTTGCATGTCCATTTAGTTGTGGTGTGGATTGTGTATGTTACCATCCAGAGAATGTATCCATCCCTATTCAACAAAGAATGGAGAGCTCTTCCTTTTTTTTTCCCCCTCAGAAGTACTAGGCTTGTCATCATTGTTTTGACTTGAGTATTACTCCCAAAATCTTTTCCTGGCCAAGATTCTCCTGAGTTTCAAATCTGTTGTTAGATTGCTGAGATAGTTTTTCATTATCTCTGGAAGAAACTTATCTTTTGAATGTCTTGTCTACAGTCAGCTCTGGTTGCTGGCTCTAGTGACAGCCTTTGTGAGTGCTGAGGATACACAAAAGCATTTGCAAGAAATTGGCAAACATGAAAGACATTGTCCTAGTTATATGGAATGGAAGCCAAAACATTTTTGATTTAAAAAAAGAAAAATAAAAACAAACAAAACCCAATATTGGTATAGGTGTATGAATGCATTTTAAGATAGCATTTTGGTAAATACTCTGAAATGTGTAGTTGTTTGTTCTCTAAAATACAAAAAAGATTTATATGGAAACACTGATATAGTTAATTACAAATGAGATGCTGAAAGATGTGCCAATCAGATAAATTTGCCAGACAGGTAAAGTGTCCATCTACTGCATCGCTGAGGTTCAGTGACGTGGTCTCCCATCTACCTCTTGTCTACATAAGCTGTTATTTAGGAATAGCTGTAGCCTTTTAAATTAATGAATTTTGTCTTTATCAGAAGCTATCAAATTTAAAGAAGTCCTTGTTAATCACTGAAGCATCAAGCTTTCCACTTAGCGATGCATAACACCAACTTG
>VZTO01027474.1:12027-27590 GCA_013400615.1 Syrrhaptes paradoxus
TCTGCAATGTATTTGAAGAAGCCCTTTCTATTATCCTTGACCCCTCTAGCAAGGTCTAATTCTAAGGAGGCCTTAGCTTTCCTAGTTGCCTCCATACACTCTCTGACAACATTCTTATATTCCTCCCAAGTGGCTAGGCCCTCGTTCCATGATCTTTAGACCCTCCTTTTACACTTTATTTTGTCCAGCAGATCCCTGTTTAACCATGCAGTTCATTCAGAGTAAGATGAACCAACTTATTTGTATTAGGTATATAGCAAGTGTAGACAATATTTCAGAATCCGACCTCGTTCCATGATCTTTAGACCTTCCTTTTACACTTGAGTTTGTCCAGCAGATCCCTGTTTAACCATGCAGTTCATTCAGAGTAAGATGAACCAACTTATTTGTAGTAGGTATATAGCAAGTGTAGACAATATTTCAGAATCCCCAAAGACACCTATTTTGGTGTCAGTCCCCTTGAAGGTCTGATGTTTCACACAGTCTGCTGTGGAGTAGAGGCTTTGCCCCAGAAAGGGGTAAAATAGAGTGTACAGTAGTGGGGCCAGGTTTAGAGGACGACACGTGAATGGACGACTAAGATATCCCATGCTTATAAACCTGCCTGTCGACGAAACCTGGTTTCACAGAAAAGCAAGAACTTGACTATGTTTTCCCAAAGAGGACAACACAACAGAGGAGGGGGTACAGCTGTGTGAAGAGATCATCTTGGAGAATAAAAGACAGCTTCATGATGGCTTAAACAGTGCAGGGGGAAAGCTCTGTCTTTGAAGAATTTGGAAAAGCCTTAGTAGTTTTCCAAACCTTTGATGTTTGATTTGATCCAGACCCTGAAGAGGGTCCCAGAGAGACTGCTCCATCAGCAATTGATTTGAATCAGCCTTACAAGAGAAAGGAAGACCTCAGAATCTAGGACGTTAGCCCATTTTCACAGATTATTAAACTAAATAAATGTACACATAAGAATAAGGGAAGTCTACTGGAAGGGCAATTATGAGACTGCTACCAGAAGCCAGCCTTATCCCTGGACACAGCCAGAGACAGGTATTCATTGCTGTCCCTCTCACACTGTAGGAGCTTAGCCAGAATCTTGATGCTCCTGGCCAGCATTTTATGTTGGACAAGGTTGTTACACCGTTTGCCAAATCCTTATCTCCCCAATAGGCTTTACCACCTGTGAAGGAGCATGGTAAGCTTGGAAAATATTAACTCTAGCTGTAACAGATTTTCAGAAAAAGGTTGTTTGATTTAGGGACATGCAGACATTACCAAAAAGAACCTTCTAGAAATGTAAGTCTTTCCAGTGCACTGGACTAGGTAGTGTTATGATTGTTACAAAAGTTGTGACGAATATCCCTAAGCTGATATGTTTCCCCCATGACCGATCTTTTTGTTCAGAGTATCAGACTGAAACTCAGGAGACTGGGACAGTTTCCAGCTTTGTCACATATTTCCTGTATGACCTACAACAAGCTGTTTATTCTCATGGTGTGTTACTTTGGAGACTGGAGGGTGATGCTCCCCTGTCCCACAGGGACATTTGTCAATACAATCAGCCTTGTGCAAAGTTGTTAATGGAAACTACGAGAAAGAGTGAAAGTGAACAGATAAAACATCTCTTTTTCATCTCATTTTTCATGGTGTGAATCCGTGGGAGGTTTTGATTGTTCTTTCAAGTCAGCCTTCCTAAAAGGAAATTAAGGCAGGTGATTACGTGAGAGAAAAGCTGTCATGTGACAGCTTCTCCTCTTTGTTCACCTTCCTTCCTTCATCCTTCTTCTCAATTCTTTGTTTTCTTGCCTTGTCATTCCTCTGTTTCTTTTCTTATCTGTCTGCTTCAGGCATTACTTTTCATTACCTTCCCGTTTCCTCCCTCTGCCATTTATTCCCTTCCAGGCTTTCTCTTTGCCTAATATAAATGTGTGTTGGACTACGAAATAAGGAGTTTTGCTCATCCCTTGGTCTCTCTTGTCTGTCTGCAATATAAATAGAAATACATTTTGAAGTACTTTTCCAATCTTCTGATTAATACACAAAAATTAGTTTAATACCAGTTTTGCTGTGTTTCAGGGAGCTGTTACCTGAACGCTTATAAAATAATAGTGTATTTGTCTGGGAAACACTGTAGAGATGTAATTCAGAGTTATTGCGTGCACATATGCTGAATGCTGGTTTTGTATATATGGTCAATTCTGTTGTTGGGAGACTGAACTATATCAGAGAGAATATGTATTTATGCTAAGAAATTGTCAGGCTGAAATGAATGTTTTGGTAAAGCCTAACAGTAATGCCAGAGGGCAATCTTCCCCTTTCTGTGCGCATCTTCATCAATACCTTACACATGAGGTATTCTGTCAAGGAAGTGGATTTTACCTCCATGTCATGGGGTATAAGAGGGCAGAGTGGATAAATTACTTAATTTTGAAAGTGTGTGTTTTCTTAAGTGAAAATAAAACATGTCTTCAGCTACTTCAGCTGTTCTTTTCTTGGGTTATTGCATTTTTTAGGAGGTGCCAATGTGAAACAGCCCACCCAGATGGAATTCCACCTTCTCAATGCTTGACTTCTCACTGCTGAGTCTGTAGTGCTGTGCAGGAATGATAGTGTGCCTGCAAAGCAGAGAGTGAGAGGGAAAACAGGAGAAAGATAAGTAAGCAGGTAACTGGTGTGTTCCTTTGCCTAATGATAACTTGCATAGAAACAGGGAAATAATTATTTCATTATTAGCGACCTACAAATGGAATAGACAGGGCTACTCAGATGACTATCATTACTTGCTGTTAAAATAGATGTAGAGGTTCTCTGATGCAGTATTTGAAGAAATACCAAAATAAAAGGGACTTGCTTTTCTTATCTAATCTGTGGAATATTTTATTAAAAAATAATTTTTAAAAATCCCTGCAATTTATTCAATAGCAGCAAAGATGCTACTGCTACTCCTAGTGTTACAAGTTACATATACGTGTAGAAATTATGCTGGGAGTTTATTCCAAACCTTCATCCCCTAGTTGCAACACTGTAAATTTCAGTATAGTTCGTTCATTCTGTGCTCCCTCCCAGCTTCTCCTGTTTGCAGACAGCCAGAGAAGCTGAAAGACCTTGTCAGCTGCGTAAACATCACTTTTTATCAGCCTTCTTCTGAGCACAAATCCGAAACACAACCTCTTGCTAGCTATTATGAAGAAAGTTATCTCTGTCTCATCTTAACCCAGGGCAGTGACGCAGCTAGTGTCTTGTTTTTAATGTTGCTAAGATCTGTGTAAGCTGTTTGACTTGCAGAATAAATGTAGCCCAATCAAACGCATGTCTTTAAGCTAGCAGCTATTTTCTTCAAACATTTTGTCTGTAGCATCCACAAAAGCATTATGCAAGCTTAAGATCTAGGGTGTGGTTGAGACAAGAGCAGGGAGTACATTGCCCTTCCTCCATAAATTTTGTCCAGCTTCAGCTGTAAGTCACTTCCATGATGGATATTTGGTGCCACTGAAGTGTCACAGAAGGCAAATCATATAGAAAGGTTCTTATGCCTTTACTGACCACCTCTGTACCACCTGTCCAGAAAAGGCAACAGCAAAAGCATCAAGTGTGTTTTCTCATGACTTTTCAGAGGAACAAATACCTGAGTTCCCTGAGCCAGTTACACTGTTTAAAAAAGGAAGGGAGGAGAAGGGAGGAAGAAAAAGATAAGTGAGAAAGTAGTTGATGGGTTGGTGGTTGCTTTTAATGTGTTGTCATTCTCAGAGCTGGCCTTAGAGGGTCTCAACAAAGCAGTAATTGGATCTGCTCTGTCATGCAGGTTTCCAAGGAAACAAGACTAATTAGAGGAGTGTGACTGCTGCTGGGAAATATGGTCTAGCAGGCATGGCACTGACCCAGGACTTGGAAGAGATGGGTGACCTGTCAGAGTTATGGGACCTTGGAAAGGTCAATTAGCACCTCTGAAGCTGCAAGGTTTACAGCGCTCACCTTTGCCTTTGAAGTTCAGTTTGGCAGTCCATCAGAGCAAGGAGCACTGGTTGGTATAGGGGTGCACTACACTGAGGGCACTGGGGCCACTGTTCCAGATGTTGTCTCTGGGTACTGTTGTAATCCAAATCATAACACGGCTCTCTCCAGCACACAAACGATGCTTGGATAGTTCTTGTGATTTGACTTCAATATCCCTTTGTTGGGAATGTACATCACTTTGAGCCACCTAGGTCAGGCCTTTAAAACTCATGACTGTGTCTAGGCATCTTACCAGGATTTTGCTGCTCCTCCCTTACAGCCCACCTTCACAGCTTCTTTCTTTGGGAGACCTCTGGAGCTACTAATTCCCTCTTCCTGGATGTAATGGTTGTCTCATATCCACCTGATGCAAGCCACTTGTTTCTCCACTGCTTACAATGCCCATGACAGCCATCCCCACCTCTCTCTCCTCTCGTGCACCAGCAGGCTTTCTCATAAGTCAGCCTCACAACCTTCGACCAGATGTTCAGCCCTGCAGCTCTTGGCCAGCAGCCAGCCGCTGGGAGCCCACCACCTCTGCCCTTCCCCTACTACTCCTGCTTTGTTATAGCCTCAAGACAAATTTTTCCTCGCTCATAATACTTTACGTAAAGAAGCAGAGTGAGGCAGCAGACAGCTCTCCCTAAAAGTCCATCGCACATGGTACAGTGTTGAACTCCATCACCATTCGCACCATTACTAGCCAGCACTGATAATCAGGCTGGATAATAAGAGCTTCAGCAACAAATGTAAAATTCTGTCCTTTTCCTCACAGTATGAACTCTACTCACTTGTGCTGGCACGGAAGCTGGAGCTGTAACATCACTGAAATCCTTCACCGCAGGATCCCAGCAGTTATGACAACTGCCTGTCTGAGTTCCAGCTAAAGGAATTCCCATTCTCAGCAACTTCAACTGCTCTGCAATCAGTGAGGAAGAAAATGAGAAATCAAAACCCTGATCTTTCTCTGGCTTTTCAAGGTGACATATTCTTGAAAATAAGAGAAAGTGTAGCTACTGGAAAGATGGTGATGAAGGAGTGTAAATGGACAAAGAAAAATGAACTACTAGAGAGGAGGAGAAGAAAGGGAGTTAAAAGCTAAGATACAACTGGGATACTTCTAGGGAACAGGAGAAAGTGGAGGAGAATTAATGTAGAAATAGGGAGGACACAGGGTAATAAGATTGATGAGGAGGAATGGAAGGTTAATATCCCACGGCAGAGGATCAAGGGACACCTGACACAAGACTGCAACAGGCAAGATGCTAAAAACAAAGTGGATAGTGACACTCCGCTTTGTCTGTCAGGCAGATGCCTACCATACTTTATTTGCACTTGCTCATTCGTGTTTTGCTGTTTATTAACCTTTTCAGAAATATTGGCAAGCAATGATTTGAACTGTTTGTCTAAGAATTGCACATGCTTTAACAAGTGAGTAACACTTCCCAGTGGTTTACCCATGAATTGCCAGATTGTGTTTTCAAATCCTTGTCATCTATGATGAGACCACAGTTGTCTTGGCCTGAATAGAAGAACTCAGGTGACAGCAGCCTGTGCTTTCACATGTGTAAGTACAAAACTAAGCTTCAAAGTCATTGTGGTGTTGAGAACAAAGAGAAGGAGACATTCACAAAAGATGGAAACATAAAAAGTAGACAGGCTGATTAAACCAAAATGTAGGCTCACAGTTCAGGAATCAGGGCAGTGATAATGTTTTACCTTTTGAGCAGAGAAGACTTCATTGGGTTACAGCTATCAGGGATACAGTTACTTGATACAACATGGACCTAAAAGTTTCTATGGGATTTGACAGGAGAATCAAGCTTTTTCTGAATAACCCTTTAATAATTCCTCAAAACACTATTCTCCTTCACCAAAAATAAAACAAATGCAAAACTTATTCTTTCTCAAATTTAATCTCAGTGTAACACATCCTCTGTTTTAAGAAATAGTTTACCTAAAGGTGCTCCTTGTTAGCCACTTCTCTACAGGTGCTCTCTGAAAACAACAAGCACTTTTATACTGCTTTTTTTCAGAGTATAAAGGTACTGTACGAAAATATAATGTCTCCAAAGATTTACAATGCCATCTCACCCCCGTACTACTGATCATTTATTATAATGTTACATTATAATGAAATTATAATGGAATTTTCATAGCAATGCATCTGACAGTGGCAGTAATATCACTTGAATCCATTATGATTGGTATTATTATGATGAATATGAAATTATTTCAGTAGGCTAAGATACTCTTTCTAATGATTAGTTAAAGTACTGCTGAGTTACAATAGAAGTCTCATGAGATTGCATATGACATCCACAAGGATATAATATAAATTAATAGTGGCTAGTTCAGTGACTGATTTCAGATGAATCAAAAAGATAAGGCACCTAAAGCATTACTGAAGTACATTGCTAGTCATTATTACTTTGCTGGAGAAACATTTATTATAGTCAATTTTTCATTCTGAATTAATGCTTGGGTCCACAGGAATTCTTGCAGTATGATACAAAGTTTCTTCAGGAACCTGTGAAATAATGATTTGATAACTTTCTACCAACAAGACAAAAGCAAATGCTGGTGATCAAAACAAACTTTTCCACCACTACCACTTTTTCCATCATCTGCAGAGTGAAAAGCTTTCCTACTTTATGGAAACTAGGGTGGTAGGACCGTTGTGGCTGCCACAGGCACATCCCCTGTGGGCAGGGTTCTCATGAATGGGGGGAGGCTCCCTCCTGACCCTCCTTCCAGTATTTGTTGACATGGGGCTTCCTTACATGTTTTAATGGCGGACTTGGCAGTGTTAGTTTAACAGTTAGACTTGATGATCTTAAGGGTATTTTCCAACCTAAATGATTCTGATTCTAGCATGCTAGGTGCTAACAATGCAGATAAGCAACTGTCCCCTGGGATTAGTCTGCTGCTTTCAAACTCCACGTCAGTATCTGGTGAGATCCTTTTCAGAGCTGCCTGCTTTTGCTGCTCCTTGATGTTACTTGGGGATGATTCAGTGCTTAGATCACTGTCAGGACCACCCCACTAGTTTGCAGGGTTGATACCGTGAGGTCTTACTCTTTCAGTTCAGTCAGGTCCTCCACTGTGTTTGTCTCCTCACATGCCATGACAATACATCTTTCAGCAGTGCTGCATGAAATAAAAATAAATAAGAAGTAAAAAATAAAAGCAGCCTATTACCCAGACTTGTTTCTCTTAAAGCTGACTTTTCTTCTGTAGTATTAGGATTTAGCTGCAAAAACAAAAGCAATACGATGAAAGTATGGCATTCAGGTCTATACCAGCTTCCCTACTAAATAGGAACTACTACCTACAGTGGATCAAAGAAGACAGTGTGGAAGTTGTCAATGGCTTTAAGATGCAAGAGATGTACCACAGGCTTTCCATATTTCCCCAACTTAACCTCAAATTCTCAAGACTGTGTGCTCCTTCCTGGGCCTCTATATGGCAGAACTTTTAGATAATTTGAGAAATAAATTCACATTCCCATCATATGATTTATTTTCCTGTCCATTTAGTTTCCTATATTTTTTTGTTACAGTGTCACTAAACCCTGTTTGTAGTGTACTCATCATATCTCTACTGTATATGCAGGAATTTATGGCAATCACTTTTAAACCCTCATTCAAAGTTGACTGAAAACATTCAGGGGTTGTAGCAAAGATACCACTCATGACCTTGCATAGACAGTGGGAAAAGTGTGGCTTAGAAATGCCAGAAACTATTGACCTTATGGGTTCTCCATTGGCTCACCAGTTTTATGATAATGAGTTGATATGATTATAGGAAAATGTACACTTTAGTGACCCAAGAATTATCTATAAAATTAAGTTGAAAACAGTACTTTCAAAAGGATTTGTATGATTCAGTGTAGAGAGTGTTTACTAAAATTATTATGAATATTATAGTTTCATAGAGGGGTGTAGTGCTGTTTATATGAATACTAGTCTGGAGAAGATAAACAGACCAATACTCATTTTGGCTACACAGGTATAAAACAATAATAATATGATTGCACCAGGGAGGAACTTGATTGTATCAGTGGGAGCAATATTTGTTCATTGCAATAGAATACCCAAGTGTAAAAATCTGGATGCTTCCCTTTAACATGAAAGCTTTGCTTTACTAATAACTGTATATTTGACAACAATATGTGCTTAGGGAAGGCTGATCATACTGAGATTGTTAGCCCTACAGGATATGCTGCAGCACTTTTCCTTTATAGTATTATGTGGTGTATATTGTTTAAACTCAATCCACCTGTCAAGATAACTGGAAAAAAGTATTCTGACCAGGTTCATTAAAATGTTCTATTAATGTTTTTAGGTGTTATCTTTAAGCAGTTCATTAGTAGACTGCACAACCCTGTGCCAGAGAAGGAGGCAGCTCAGCAGCATAACTAATCAGAGGATTCCATACAGGTGATTCCATCCCAACATGGGCTGTATATACAGCTCTTTCTTATCTTTTACAGTTGAATTAATTGTATCACTATTGTTTCTGGTTTTGACTGTTCCTTAAACATAGCTGTAAAATAAACTACTTTTGTAATACAGAATACTTAAAATAAATCAGCCTTTCTAACTGATTTACAAAACTCACCAAAGAACACTAGAAATTCCAGTCATTGGTGCAAAATATGAAGATCCTATTGAAATTAGCTTTTCTGCAATACAGTGATGAAACTAACATGTGAGGCCTATATTTTCTAACATTTAATCTGTGAGAGTTTTTCCACTAAATGGAGTGGGAGCTGAAAAGGACTTGCAAATATCCATCATTCTTTATGTCAGATTGACAGACCATGAGAGACAGTTCTACATTTTCTGTCAGACTACAAGGCTAACAAGAACTAGATATAAGGCCTTAATATTAATATTTGTTAGTATGCATAAGATTATATTTGTAGCTTGTTTGCTTAGTAGCTTGCTTATCTCCTAAACTGAAGAAGAATCTGGAGCTGGCTAACTGGTAAATGAAAAGCATCTGCTTTCTGACTAAGGGGTCCCCCCCTGCAAAGTTGTGCAACCATAGGAAGCTACAAGAACAATCTGTATCCATTGTCTTCATTGTCGACTTTTATTAAGTGACAGTACTCGACACCTGATCTTTGCAAACCCTTAAATGACACAAATTATATCTTAAAAATTGCATGTCTGAGAAAAATGTGTAAGTGAGCAGAGGTCAGGTGGCTTAGGTGAAGCGTTTCTGACTTAGATGAGTTCTTGTTTAAAGGTCTTTGCCGGAGAACATGTTACTCTTGACTTATTTAAGCATTACTGCCTGAAACAACTCATGCTAAAAAGCATTAGTTTCTAAGTAGGGAACATCTGGATTCACACTTACAGCTCCTGGCAAAAGAGAATCTATTGAACCCAGAATAATATCAGGAAACAGAGCTCCCAGATCACATCAACCTCTGACCAAACAGCAGGGGATACAGGCAACAGAGATAAGCCTTGAATGGTATTAAAGATACTAGTTGGGTTTCTGAAGCAAACCAGCAAAATCTGCATTTAAAGTACATTCGATTGATAGTGACCAGGTTGTTTCTGAGGTCTCATAGAACAACAAAGACAACAAAGAAATGTTCAGCAAGCATCAATGGTAGCTTGGGTAGCAGACATGCAGCTTGAGGGATGGATTTTTGGTTTTGGTTTGAATTCACAAAGGGACTGAGTTCAGAACTTCACTTTTTCATACTTCTTCTTGAGAAAATATAACTAAACATAGAATTCAAAACCAGACTCCAGAGTATCAGACAGAAGTAGGCTGATGCACATGAAAGACAGGTGCAGGGAAGCAAAATGAGGAAAGACGGGGACGGAAAGGAAGGATGAGGAAGCCTAGCATGAACAGAAAAGTGGAAGCCACAGAGCTGCTGATATGCAGTAGGAGCAGTGATAGAGCCCTATTTAACAAACATGCCTTGAGGGATAATGAGTGGCTCTGTCAGGGCCCTGTAAGGGGCAGAAAGAGGCACAATACAGCTCCTGAGACATGAAGCAGGCAGCTGCAGGTAAGGAGAGGCAGTGCCTTATGATGTGGGCAGCAGCATTGAATCCATGTCTCTGAAAAAGTAGGAGAGTTGCTACAAACTTCCAAAGAAATGGGCTGATCTGGAGGTGGGATGCAACAGAGGAGCGCAAGGACCCCATCCTCTGTGCCTTGAGTTAAGCCTACAGAGATAAAGGCTATGCAAGCCTTTGTCTATTTACGCATTTTAGAGCTACCTCAGCACTGGAAACAAAAACAGCAGCAAGATCTCTGATGGCATAGCAGCTTTTCTGGTAGTAAAGTTGTAGTAAACTCTTCTCATGAGTCCCAATGTCTTCCTGCATAGATCTTTGATCCGCAAGGCCAGTTTTGTTCTCCATTAATTAAAAGAGAGGGAGGAGGAAGAGTTATGTCAGTTTTTCAGGGTAGATCTCTTTCTCCTTTGGAATTTATATGTATATATTATTATATAAAAGATGGAAGATGATCACTTAGGAAAGTATGCATGGAGTCCAACAGTACCTGCTTTAGTACTTGCTCTTAAGAATATGCCCTTTTGCTCTTTCTGAATAAGTGAATACCATTACTGCATCATTTGCCAAAGTCCTTGGGAAATAATGCCACTAAGTATAAGGTATATTATACTAATGTATAAAGGAATCTGAATTGTGTGCTAAGATTACTTAGTCACACTAAATTTCCATGGTGACCAACAACTGTATTTTAACACAGTCACACAGCTCTAGTGAGCATTATCAGTATTGTCTGGGCAACAAATGAAAACCCAGAATGTGAATACTTTTTCCTGAGGTATGTAAGTTACAGCAGACATGGTATGAATAATACATCCTGTTCACATTAGCACATTTTTCAAATGCAAAAGAGATTCTATATGCACAGTTAAAATGGGCTTCTCTGAATGTTATATCAGAAGAAAATCTCACTTAGGCAATGGAAAGAGAATGTAGGACCATCAAAGTGGCTGCACTCAACCAGCTATAGAAATCTGAAAGTCCCAAACTAAGAAAATCCCCATTTTAGAAATCTGAAACTAGTTCTTCATTTGGGACATCACCCTGTAAACCCTGCTTGTGATCTCTAAGGGTTTCCATGTTTTTACATCTGCCAGAGTAAGGCCTCTGTCCAAGCAGAGAAACCCTTATTACAGCAATGGCTAATAGTATGGCCACAGAAAGCATAGGTCAGTGTAACATAACCATTTTTCCTTCTTCTTTTTCTTATATTTTCTTATTTATTTGTTCTTTTATTCACTTGTGTCCTAATAAATCTGCATGTGTTTATGTAAAATTTGAAAAAATAGCAGCCTTCCCATTTTATATTTTCGAACCAAGAAAAAAAAAAAAAAAAAGAATGCTACAAATAGTTAGTTTTAGATGGAAAAGGCTTAAACTGCAAGAGATCTTCCCCTTCTGGAAAGGAAGGCAAAAGAAACAAAATGTGACAGGTGCTGGTGGTGCTGCTTATTGTTCACTGGAGGGCATTCAAATAGCAAGTGAGGGTGTACAGTGTGATTAAGGATAGGTGAAGAGGAACAGAGGGGAGGATCAGAATGACAGAAGTTCCCAGAGGAACCCGGAAGATACTGTAGAAAACCAATGTATACTTAAATGTAAATATTTTATCTCACTGCATTTTAAACATTTAGGTCTTCCGCTAGTATCTAGGGAAACTATTTTAACTCTTTCTGACAATTTTTTCACCACCTATATTATCATTTTTCACATTTCATCTAATTTCTGCTACTTGTAGAGTTGTGTTATAGCTCTTTCCTCTTGGGTTCAGACCACCCTCTCCCATGCTCAAATTAGGCCCTGGAGTCCATAAAATAACCTGCAGGATTTCCAGACATCTGTGTTAGGCCTGGTCATAATTTGACCAATCCTATATATTTCCCAGTGACTTGCCTCTCGCCACATCTGGCACCAGAACCATCTGGCTTCATGAGAGAACTTGTTCAGGATCTGGTTCTTGGGCAGGTGCAGGGGACAGAAATAACATCTCTCAAAAGCCCCTGCTGTCCTCTTGTTCACCATAGTTCCCTTCTTTGAGTCCTTCTTTTCCAGAAGTGTGATTCTTTGCTATATTATTCTGAATTAATCTTACTTATTATTACCACAGTATTCTGAATTAATTAATTTCAGAAAGGTTATACCTCTTTTAAAGCCTGGGGATTTTTAGTATTAGAGGATTTTGACTCAGTGAGTTTTGTAATCCTTGATCCCCATGCCAAAAGTCACTCTGACAACTTTTAAAACTTCATCCAGTTCTAATATTCTCACATACAAAATCATGCTTCTTTGAACTGTAATCCTGTTACCACTGTTTCTGCTACATGAACCCACCACTTTTTTTTAATGTGGTTTTAGAGGACTCATCACCTCTTCTTGCTAGTTCATCAAGAATAATGTCTAACACAGATTTACATTTCACTGTTCCTTAGGTCAGAGGTAGGATTGACTTTTAATTAGGATTAGGAGTCCTGTAGTAAGGATTTGGACCAGAGGTCTTAAGATAAAGTGGTGTCCATGACTCCATTCTGGAAAGGAGTATTCAAGTAAGGACAAGGCAGGAATTGACAGCCGAGGCCCGCTTTGGCCCAGTGTAACATGGATGTCAGAAGAGAGTTCAGGTTAGCAGCTCTCAGAGGACAATGGGAAGACGGAGCCCAGCACTAAGCAAAGAGATGCTGGCAGGAAAGATTGAGTTAACATACGTCCAAATGCTATGTGGACCTGGCACATGAATAGTACAAGAGTCTATGAACCCTGGACAAAAAAAATGAAAGTGCAGATGAATGGGACATATTTCTTGGCACACACTTATAGTGAGCTGCATTCATTTATCAAAGAAGGATTTTAAAGACTAAAAATACTTTATGCGATTATTCAGGAATCTTAATTTCAGTACTGACTTAGGTTATTTGTACATACATCATAGATACAACTCCTCTGCCTTTGCTTCAGTTCTTGATATCTCACACTAGATACACCTTCTCATATTCTATTATTATTTAGAACATTTTAATTACCCAAAAAAAGTGTGAACTATGGTTATAAGCAAATAATATTAAATACATTTATAGGAAGTTCCAGGATCATGTTCTTTTTGTAACAATACAAATACGATAATGTCTTACCTTTTAGAAAAAAAAGTTGTCAGAAATCACACACTTGTAATCCAGTATTGTTATTCTAAAGCTAACTAGTCACCACATTTTTTCTTTTTGATGAACAGCTGCAAGTGTAAATCACACAAGATTTTTTTTTAAGACATTATGATAATCTGCCAGATTTAAGGTTTGTAGATTTGCTTCTTCTAGGCACATGACATCTGGTTGTCCTTCAGTAATTTGAAATCATGTCAATATAGGAATAAACATCCAAGGCAATGAGCTATCAGGAAAGACATTGTGACTGTCTGTGCAGACAGACAAATACAACAACCCAACAGAAGATACAAATTAATAAAAAAAGCAGAGATTTGGTTTGAATCAGGTTAGAATATGTACACAGGTTAAATGTGCACTGGATTTTGAGACTTCTGCCTCCTGAAATGAGAATGAGGACATAATCATTTTGCAAGTGTAAAGCTTATATGTATTTTCATATAATTTTAATACATTGAACTAGTTAAAAAGTCAGAAATCAACTTTGATATGTGTAGGAAAGAAGCCACATGAGAAATCTTCAAGGAAAGAAACATACAAGTAGACTTAATCCACATATGGGAATCCCTTAAAATTTATCAATCATCCTAAATAAATCATTTGCATCCATAATTTTATGATTAATATACTTTTATTAATGTAAAACTGCGACTCCATGTTTTGACTCCTAAAGCTGTTGCAAAATTTAAGGTCATCACAATGTTCAGATCATGTGTACCTAAAATAGAGTGCTTTTATCTCTGCAGCATGAAGTGTGAAAATGAATGTGAAGGGTGTATAAGGGTTGGGAACAGCCTGTTTTTGCCATAGCAAAGTTAGAATCTTTCCATACTGAAGTTTGGTTAATGAGATTTTAGAAGCAATTTAAATCCACAAACTAAAAGAAAGATCTAAAAGTGGCTTGTGGAATTGATTTCACTTCAATAAGACCACCTTTAGATGTAGAGTATGTTCCTTTTTTTTTTGGTATAGTAGAAATGTATATATATGCATAACTTTTACTTGAAAAAAAATTAAGGAGAGCTTCTAAATTTATATTTAGGGGATTCAGTGGATTTTACTGAAAAAAAACAGACAGAGAAAGATGAGGTTCTGTACTTATTAGAGCTTAAGTATATTTGCAAAACATGTTTGCAAATGCAGTGTTCCTACAAATACAGCTCTAAATTCACAGTTCATCATAAAATAGAAAAGGTAAAATATAAAAATTAATAAGGTCTCTTCACAGTGTCTTGTAAAACCAATAACTCCAGGCAAGAATGTCAACTCTTCAAATGTATTCAGTCTTTAAAAACAAACAAAAAAAGCGCTAATCTCTTCCCCTTCAGCTCCAAAGAAACTATTAGAAGCCTGTGCTGAAATATTGATTTGAGCAAACAATTTGGCTTGTGGCTACAGTGCCAGGCCAGAAATTTAATGGCGGTAACCAACATTCAGCCAGAGCTGAATGGCTGAGCCCAAATGCTGAGAGTCCAGACAGGGATGAACGTTGCTGCTAATTAAGCTGGGGTTAGATGAGCTGCTCTCTAGGCCTTTGCACATATTGTGAAGAGCACTTCACCTGTTGTTAGCACATGATAACTCTGAGAAATTATTTTTGGTATCGTCTTTTATCTTCTCCCTTCCTACCCAACCAAAAGGCAAATAAATTAAAAAGCTAATTTTATTTGCACACAAAATGGGTACTCACACTATACACTTTACCCTATGTTCACACATCTAACTAGAGGTCCTAGGTGTTAGTTTGGGATATCAGTTTGTTACAATTAAGGGATTTCAATACCTCCATAAGACAATGCAGAGCATTTAAGTTAGCAAGTTTTTTATGACCTGTATAGATCCCTGCACAATTTGTAACCATACCTGTGGTCTTACTACCAAAAAAATCCCAAATGTTTAAACTGAGTGAAGGAGTCTAGACAGCTCCTCTAGACTTACTGAGCACTTAGAGTCCACATCTGACTTAAAAAAAAACCCCAAACCTCTGAGTTGGAAACTGTTGGAAGCTGGGAGACCACACAGGAGAAGGATAAAAATATGTTTTTACTTCTTCCTAGAAATATGTATGTACATTGTTGGAAACAGTGCTGGGGCAGAGTGACCTCAAATCTGATCCTGATTCTGATACGATCCAGATCAGATCCGGTATTGGGACCTGTGCTGTTCAATATACTCATCAACGACTTGGATGAGGGAGTAGAGTGCAATCTCAGCAAGTTTGCTGATGATACGAAACTGGGAGGAGTGGCTGACACGCCAGAAGGCTGTGCTTCCATCCAGCGAGTCCTAGACAGGCTGGAGATTTGGGCGGGGAAAAATCTCAAGCAATTTAACAAGAGCAAGTGTAAAGTCTTGCATCTGGGCAAGAACA
>VZTO01027474.1:27694-40722 GCA_013400615.1 Syrrhaptes paradoxus
GGACAGGGAACTGCTGGAGAGAGTCCAGCGCAGAGCCACAAAGATGATTAAGGGAATGGAGCATCTCCCTTATGAGGAAAGGCTGAGGGAGCTGGGTCTCTTTAGCTTGGAAAAGAGGAGATTGAGGGGTGACCTAATTAATGTTTATAAATATGTGAAGGGTGAGTGTCAGGAGTGTCCCTAACATTCTGTGATTCTGTGATCCAGGACAGCTCTTCTTCTGCATGACCTAGTATCATCAACATTCTCTCACTGATGATATGCTAAAGCTACAGGGGAAAAAAAAAAATCACATGAATTCTGCTTATACTAGGCATTTCACACTTTTATCAGCTAAGCTATCCTGAAATTCTACAGCTCTCCATGGGTCTAGAGATTTCCCCGGTCACCAATTTCGATTATTTCCTTTAGAGCAGCTGTAATTTACTCTACAACTCACCAGACAAATACATGCTAATCCTGTTTTGCCCAGATCCTCAATGCCCAGTCCACAATGTTTGATTATATCTTTCAGCTTTACTTGTTGGCGCTGGGAAAGACTTGTGTTCTGCCTTGTTAGGAGAACAGTAACCTCATGAAATGGTTTAAGATCTCATTATTTGTTGCGTTTGTTTACCATCTGTATTAACCTAAAACTGTCTGTGTAACTGTGTCTGAAAATAAAGGATATGAGAATAATTTTTATATGCAATTTAATGTGAAGAAAAGATTTCAGGACTCAGGGAAATGAAATTTTGATGAACCAGTCAAAATAATTTGATGAGTGTCCCTTAATTTACATTTAGAGCACAAACCATCAGTGGCTTAGGGCTAAGGGAGAACTGATGGTTTCATAAACAAAAACAGTACATGAAAAAGAGGAAGCTCTTAAGTACCTGAAAGCTGGAAAAAACATGGGTTGGGTTCTGTGCTGCTTTAGCTTAAAGATTTAGTCCTTTCCTACAATTATGAGACTGGATTTTAAAATACATGTGTGTCACAGGTCCTGCTGTTACTATCTACAGCCCAGCAGAGTGCTTTGAAGGCAGCTTAGTCTGCTCCCGCCTCTGAAGTACAGAGTTCCTTGAATAGATACTTCTTTTGAACAAAACATCCCAGTGCATTATTACTAGTTATACTCCGTAAGAAAGCTTATAAAGAGCTTTCAGGGCATTTCCTCAAAAGGACCTCAGTGTGTGCAGTCATGATAAGCACCGGTCCTCTGGGATCTTGCTCTTCCCTTAAGAATACTAAGCAGTGAGTCACTTTATGTCATTTCAGATTTTATAGGCAGGCAAGCTGGTAGACACGATTAAGTTTGCGATATATTTCCTTTCCCCCAAATGCTCAGTTTGTCAATGAAAATGGATGTTTGAGTATCAAGACACTGTCAAATCATAACACCTTGATACTATGGGGAGCAAAAGCATGGCAAGCATTGTGTGAGACAGGTGTTCTGCTCACACCCAAACCAGCAGAAGAAAAAGCGGTGACTTTTTGTTGTTGTTGTTTCCTAAGCCCCTTGTAACTGCTGTAATGGATTAATTCTTCCAAATCTGGATGCTCTCTCTTATTTGTGCAGCATTAGAATATTAAGAGGCATATTCAGAAAGACCCTCTGAAGCCTGTAAGCATGTGCCTACAGGAAGCAGTGAGACAGATTCCTGCAGGGTGCTAGATTCAAAGCACCTGAAGTTAGTCTCTTGCCCCAAATCACCCTGTGGAGGGGCCTTCATTACTTTAGGCCATAAAGACAATACAGGAGACTTCCTTCCCAAGGCCAGTGTTAGCCTTTATGAATATCTTTCTTTGCTTCCCCAGAGAGACATAATTTTACATCACTGTTTGGCTGTGGTGTGTTTTTATTGTTTGGGTTTTTTTAAATGGAGGCTGATTTTATTTCGTCTCTGAATGCAAGGCATGAAACACCTAAGCATCAAACTGCAGTTTTTTTCCATACAATGTAAATAGTTGCTTCCAAGTTATGGGTTTGTCAGTCAGACTGTAGTTTGAAGAAAATATTTGCAGCTGAGATTGCAACCCCAAACATAAATAAGATTTATAATAGAAATGACAATCTTGACTCTAATGCTATGATCACATACCTCTACATAAAAAGGTGAAGCCTTCCTGTTTTATAGTCTACTATTGGTCCTGTTATGTGACCTAATTAAAACACTACCTCAGGGATGTCCTTGTCACACATGCCAAAATATTAGGGCAATTTAGGAGCTCCCCAAGGAGCGACCCGTGAAACTGCAGACAGCAATCAAATCAAGCTTGTGCACAGCAAGAAGACTTTGAAGGAAGTTGTGAGAAGCTGATTTTCACAGTGCAGCGCAGGGATTACTCCTTTTTCCACCATGGACATCAATCATATCAGATGCTCCTACACATGATTTTGTTACAAATTGGCCTACATAATTATGTTTATCATAAAACCTATAATGACTGGAATAACATAGTCAAATGCCTAGGAATCTAGGTATACCCTTTCCAGAATGAGACAGGAGCTGGCTTCTGCTCGTGGTATCTCTGTGCCACTTAACTCCTGTCACTGAACAGGACTAGAGAAGACTTTTTTTTCTTTTCGTGCAAAATAGTGAAGTCAGTCCTCAGAAGGCAGGAGATGGGGTCCACAGGGTGCCCATGTATTGTGCCCATAAGCATGTAGGATGTCAGCTGCAATGGCAGGAGGGGCAAGACCAGGTGCAGGGTCTGGTGGGAAAGGTTGGATGGGATCCTGGGAGTGGGTCAGGAGTGTGAGGGGAGGGTTGGAGGTGGAGGGAGGCAGCAAAGGGGCAGAGGAGGAGAGAAAGACCCAAGAGAGGGCAAAGGCTGAAGCAGGAGAAGCAGAAGATGGTGACAGTATACTCAACTCATGCAAGTTAAGTCCCAAACAAACTCCCATAATGCCAGAAACCTCCCATTGGCTCACTCTGCAGTATCCACTGGAGCGGTCTGTTTGCACCACATAATATTTCAAGACAGCAGGAGGAGCAACGTATGAGTACAAACTCCAGTATGCAATTTCTGTTTTAAAATTTGTCAGGCAAGCATTTCAGTGTCACCACTGGCTTTCTTCTCTTGGGCTCATAAAAAGTTTGACTGGTGAGCCAGTTAAGGGTGATAACTCACAAATCCAATAAATAATAAATAAAGGGGTATGAGGAGACATGCAGGCATATGGTCCTGTACTAATCATCTGTATGCATGCGGTGGTTCAGATGAGTCAAGGGTAGCAGGAAACTGGACAGTTGTCAACCCTGAAATCACTGAAATATCAGGGACGGTGACTTGTGAGTGGGCCACTAACCTTCTAGCTGGAATATCAAATCAGAAATGCATTCTTCAAGCAATAGCTGCACTTAACAGCTGAAGTTTCCTGCTTGCTGAAATACATCTGCAGAATGCATTTGTTGAATCACCTTCTATACCAAGCGAGTTCATATAACTGAAGTTTGTTCATGGATAAGAAGCACAAGTAATTAATGTAAATAATCTGGAAGGAAATAATTTCACTTGTTTTAAAAGGTACTCATTTCTCTCCTTTCAGAAAATCTGGAGAAATGGAAAAAACAAGTTTACTGTGGGTAAAAAGTAGATAGCACTATGTCCTCAGTGTTGAATACAGAAATGGCCAGCTTGCAGCGAGGAGTTCTAGGGGCAAGAATTTCAGATTTCCCCGAGCTCAGTTGCTGGGGTTTTTTTTGCCAAAAGGAGTTTAAAATCAGTTTCACAGTTCCCCAGCATTCTTTCAGGAAAAATTAATGTAAAAATTAGGGAGGCAAAAGCAGCTGTACCCTCTCTTTGGGTTAAAAAAAAAAACCAAAACTCTAATAATTTGGCTTTTAATGCTTGAAAAGATGTCGGGGGAGCTCTAACCTCTTCAGCAGCTGCATCCTCAAAAGGTGGGAGTCAAGAATTTTTTGCAACTTTTTTGTAGGTTTAGGCTTGTAACATTTTTGTAGTGCAAAATAGCAGTCAAGAAACATTATCTGTGCAAATAATGACATCAAATTGTTATTTAGGCTGCTGCCAGCTAACCCCTGGGATTGCAGCCTGCTGGGTTTCAGTTTGGGTTTTGTTCTTTATTATTTTGATGTGGCATTGCTAATGAGTTGTGAAATTTCTTGTGCTGAGAATTCAGTGCCTTTAGCACATTCCTGCATTTGGCAGTTGTGGGAGAGGGTTACCGCAGAACTGTGTTTTCCCATCTAGATGGTTTCCTTTTCAGAGGCCCTGCAGGGACAGGGAGATTGTAAATCTTTATTTGGCATTTTCAAAGGGTTAACAAAGGAACTGAAACCTCCATTAGCACTGGAGAAGGATGACAGACAGACACTGTGCTTACATACATTGGGCTTTGAGACAATTTTGCAGTAAGGAGTTGAGATTGCCTAAACAAGGCTGAGGACAAACAAAATTTAGTAGGTTTTGCAGGTGAAGACAGTTGCCTTAGTGAGTACATGGACAATATTGAAGGATTTGAGTACAGTACATGATTATCGACAAAAGAAAATCTGGATGGGGGGGCAGTGATGATGGGTTGGGAGGAAGGACCCAGTTTATAAGGTTGTACAACAGTATTACAAAGTTGCTAACAATTAATTTTGCAGCTCTATTCAGTTTTTGGATTTGAATCCCATTCTGTAGTTTTTGATGTGATAGATATTCATTGAAATCTCAGTCTTATTTTAGATACTTACAATTCCATGCTCAGACCAAGAGAAATTTAAACCATTACTGAGCACACAAACAACATTAAAAGAGCATTATTAAGCTTGTGGAGATGAATAATGTTCTTTAATGTATTTCTGTGCACATGTGTGATTTACTTGGTGTTTTGTTTTTCAAAACTGTTATCATCTTGTGGATTCATATTGATATTTGCATAGGTCAGCAGCAGATTGGGAATCATTAAAACAGCTGAATGTGTCACTTAAGCTAATGGAGTACTTAACCACTGTCAGTAGCAGCATTGGTGTGAGCCTGCAATAGCTTTGCCAGTGCTTTTCATAGGCACCTATTGGACAGTAATGGAAGGGTGACAGTCAGGACTCTGAGCTTCTGGTCCTGTCCTGATAAGGGGGATGTGTTCCAGGGGACAGACACTCTCTTCATTCTCCCTAAATTTTCTCCTTTGCTAACCCACCCCTTCTAACCTGCCATAGTTGATCTTTCCCAGATATGAGTCCTGAACCACTTCCTTGGTAGTCTGTATAGGTGGGATTCATGTCACCAAACTTCAGATTCTGCAACACAAACATGTATGTCTGACCTGGTCTTCTAAGTGTCTTCTGTAATCAAGTGTAGGAGGGTACATGTTGGACCTATTTTAAGTGCCTATTTTAGGTTGACAGGAACTGTGCTTTGCTAGTGTCTTATTTCTTGACAGCAGCTATAAAGCACCTACATGACTGGCTTAATTGAAATAACTACCAGCTACCCCAATTCCAGAACCAATTTGCTCCTTTTTCTCTCTTTTCCTACTGCATCCTCTCCAAGCAGCAGTCCTTCAGTGGTCTCCCTGATGCAATATCTGATCTTTCCTTGGGAGGAGTAGGACAGTAACAGGTTAGGAAACAACAGAATTGTATGATTGGTAGTAGATCTTCCTCCTCTCTCAGCCTTCTTTCCTCTTCCATTGTTGTCCTCATGTCTGTGTTTTTGTATGTCTTTCCCAGGCACCATTGGATGCTGACTTTGCCTATGAACATCAAAAAGAGAAGATCCTCACTCTGAGGCCTGTCAGCCCTTCCCCAGAGAATCCATTGCAAGTCACTACAGTCACGGCACCTTCTTCACCTTAGGTGCAGGGTGAAAGGAGAACACTCATGCTCTGCCTGTGGCACAAGGGCACTCAGACAGCAAGAGAAGTGCAGGAGATAAGTGCCTATTCACTGAGGATGGGGATTCAGCTACTGGATCCTAAGGAGGTGTCCAAGGCTGCACAACCCATCTTGACTATGCCTACACTGCTAAATAAAAGACCAGAGATTCATTGCTAGCTGCCAAGACCCAAGTAGTATGAACTGGCTTGTGGTGTTCACAGACTTTAAGACCAGATCCCACTAGAGCAGATAGTCCGGGTCCTTGACCTAGCATGAGGCCCCACGTCTCCTCTGAGACTCCAGTGGTCCTAAACCAAAATGATTTGTAAGGAATTGGGCTCTGTTGCAGCTCATCAGAGAGTTGTTTTTATAGCATGAAATGGAGGATATATTGCATGCTGTAGGGCATGACAAAAGGATATATAGGTATCTTTAAAGACACAAAGCCTGAACAGATGTTAAAAGACTTTTTCTAGGTAAACAAGACCAAACAGTGTAATCATCTGCCCAATACTATCTTTTTGGATCAGTTCTTGGAGTTAACAATCTATCAAATTTTATATCTTTGTTTGGGTGGTCAGTTTGGAGGAGTAGAGTGCAGTACTCAGCCTTTCTCCTCTTTCTTCTCTTATTTAGCAGCATAGAGATACCCACAGAAACCTCCAATTATTTCTAAATGTGCTAGCTCAAGCATAAGAGACTGCATAATTAAGCATGGAACCAGGACCTTACTAATTTGTCCCACTTCTTGACTCAGCGTTAGCTTTCCCTTATATGGAGTAGCAAAGTCAAACAAGTCTCTATTAGTCATGTATGGGGAGTTATATTTTTGTGTATTTATCTCTATATTAATATTTACATAAAAAATTTCTGTCTAGACACATACCAGATGTGTAAAACAGCTCCATCCATTCTCTGCCAAATGTGAAAATCAAAAACATAGGAATTCTAGGTCTTCCTTGAAGTCAGAATTTTAGGGAGAATTTTTAAATGCAGAATTTTAAATTGCAGAACAACATTTTTCTGCAGCTTCAAACAAAATAATGGCTGGGCTGCTTTAAATAAAATTCCTCCCAAACTCTTCAGACTGATCACCAACTTCAAATGTTTGAGGATTAGTTTCTGAACTTTGTCCAGGTTGCATGTTAATGGAAACAGTATTTTATAACAAGAAATATCATTAGCAATAAGAGATGCTTCCCATACTCTGTTTTTAGCGTCTGTCCCTCAAAACCCTCTCATCAAGATGAAGAGTTTTATACACACACAAACAGAGAGACATGGATCCTGCACTGATTCCAGGTAAAGGTTCACTTTCAGAACTGCAATATTTTAATACAAAAATGCATCTAGTAATTATTTTGATGAAAGAAACCACAAAATGCATCCTTATATTTAGATGTCGAGGCTTTAATCCGGGGTTTAAATTTGAGGGTAATTCTTTGCAACATTATTTTGCAGGTCTTTTTTACTGATCATAGCAACTTTTTGTACAATCAATCTCTCAGCATCATTTGCATCCTGTTGTCATTGAAACAGTAGCACAGGGAGGCAAGGCTTATTTAGTAGTTATATAATGTATTTCATATAGGTACCTGGACAGGTAAGGCACCATTTTTTCTGTGGTGTGTCTGTAAAGTTACGCAAAACGAACCAAATTTTTTCTGCTTGATTTCCTTAGTCACTGGTGTTATACAGATTTCCAAGAATGACCGCAGCCTTTACCCTATATTTGTTGTTCCTTCTTCTTTAAAATCCGGAGTTCAAACACAGTAAAATCAATGGCAAAATCTGTTTATTGCAATGGAACCAGTCTTTGGCCCTAGCAGAATACACGGAGAAACAGCCCTCATCTTTTTTTTCTGCCAACAGTTATCTAAAGGGTTATTTTAAAAGAATAAGGAGCCTTACTGCAACATAGCACTTGAGAGGAAACTATTCAAAATGTCCAGCAGGTGAAAAAAGGAAGAGGAATCTCAGAAAACAATAAACAAATAACATTAGCTATATTTTGTCTAATGTTTATGAGAACCATAAAATCCCTCTTGCTGAGCACAAGAGGCCTTAGAAGGCCACTGCTTTGGTCGGCTAATCCCTGCCCAGTGCTCTCCAGCCCTGCCCAGGATCCCTAGAGCAGCAAGTGGCTTTGACAGAAGGCAGTAACTCAACACTCAGTAGGTGAGAGCATGGTACTGATAAATATAAATCCTGCAGCAGGTTCTTGGAGAAAGAAGCTTTAGTACATATACAATGAATAATTTGTCCAATAAGTAGCTTCAGCTTTCTAAGGAGTCTTCTAAGTTAAAAAACACTTCAGTTGTTCTCCTGAAGAAGGAAAACAATGGCAATGCTGGTATACTGAAACCAAACTGTGTCCCAGTTCCCTAAATTGAGCCCAATAGCCTCTAATTGTCTCAGTTTGGTCAGATCAAATACTGGAATACCCGTGCTGGTAACACTGGAATTACATGTCTGTCTCTAGCAGTTGCAAGTGTTTTCAAATACAGATACTTGTTATGCAGAAAGAACAAAAGAGGAAATCTTTCCTGACAAAGTCCCTCAATAGTTTCCCCAAGCTTCAAGCAAAATTGTGAAAAAGTCTACTTTATGCTCACAAGAATTATTTTTCAGTCAGAATTTTTTTACATCTATTTCAGAGCTTTTGAAATTTATGTTTTAAAATTTAGCATATTGCATTAATAAACCAGAACTCTGTGGAAACAAATTATGAGGCAAAGTTATATGTCAAAAAGATAAATCAGAACTTAATGGCTAGGATAGAAGATATTTTCTAATCAGACAGCTAGAGAACTAATTAATGTTATCATTTGTAAACCAACCAAAGAAATACAGCCATGTTCTTAGTTGGAATGCATAAATCTGATGTCAAAGTTAACACTTATCATTTGGATAATTTTGTCTAATGTTTATAAATCAGTCTGTTAAATAAGATTTGAGCAAGATCTATAAATTAACACACTAAATTAAAAGTGTGTGGTTTCTGCTGATAAATAAGGACTTACAAGTGTTGGAGGTAACCAAACAGACAACAAATTCACATTTATAGATTAGATGATGGTTCACAATTATAAATGAAAGCTGTAAATAATGTTTATCTCCTCAGATATTCATGTTTCAGAAAGCCCATTAAAAAGAAAAAGCTGTGAATTTAAATTCAGTCTCCTCTTTAGCATACAAATAGAGTCCGTAGTAAAGACTGAGAGAAGCATGAGTAAATTCTCCTATTTGAACTGCCACAATGCTAGCTTTTGTTCTGCTTTGTTTCTAAGCTTTGCAGCAAGTGATATAGTGGTATATGACTTGCTGTAATGTTGTGGTTCATACTATTAAGCACATCTGCAAATCGGAGAATGACAGTTTTTCCCCACAAAATGAACACGACCTGACAAGGCAGAAGAGTATCAGACTTCCCTCTGTTGATTTTCATCCTCCCCCTCCCCTGCTCCAACTGCCTGTGCAAACAAAGGGAAGCTGAATACATCTCATGCCAGAAGGCAGCAGGTTACTAAAATACCCATGACATATTTATGCAAGAAACATGCTGCATAGCATATGGGCCTTGGGAGCCTTTCCCACCTTCTGTCTGTGTGTATTTCTTTTAACTGTGAGAAGGTCTGATGAAGAGATTTATCTCATCAGAAAAAATAATTTTAAGGCAGGATAAGAGAACAAAGCGATCAAAATGGGTGACTGCAGACACAGGCCTGAACTTCAAAGCACTTTAGTACTTCTAGTGAAATACTTCTTGCAAAGTTTAAATCAGATGCCCAGGTATCATCCTGGGTTAACAGGTGGAGAAACCTGAGCTGCAAGGAGGCTGGAGCCAAAATGTTCCGCAGGGGTCACAGATTTTGAGTGCTGAACAAATACATGCAGGGCTTCAAGCTGAACATGAGAACATAGCAGCAAGAAAAATCAATAGTTTCTTTTGAAAATGTGTTTGTGGATTGAGGATGGCTAGAAAGGCAGCAGCAACAGCACTAGTACTCAGTCACTTCTGGCACCTGGCTTACCACTGAAACCTTTCCTCTTTCTAAAGGCCTTGTCCCAGAAAACCCCACTAACATGAGATCTTTAAGCTTTAAGACTGTAAAGAATAACAATGAAGTATTTTCATATTACATAGTTACATGGTAAGGAAGAAATTTTCTGCAAATTTTTTAACCCATGTAAATTTAGAAGCAGCTACATACCCACCTGGGTAATGGGGAGGAGATCACTGGCTGTCACACAGAGGACCTAGTCCAATAGATGAATTTCTGAGCACGGTTCGTAAGAAAAGCAAGAGTGTTTAGCAGCAAATTGAAAGTTTCAATTTCTACTAAACTTCTACTTCTTTTACTCTTTTGATGTATCCTAATCAACATGTGGGTCTCCATCTCCTAAGTGAGGATTTGCTGTCTTTAATATGACGGAGTGTAAAATGCCAGCTGGGATTATTAACCAGGTTTCCTGGATGCCAGTCCTACAGTATCACTCTCTTGTATCAGTCAGCTCATTCAGGGTCTGCATGAGCACAGTTAGCATAAGATAAATTGCCCTAATCACTGAAAGTAGTTTCAGTAAGTAGTTTTGAACACAAACTTCAACAGTTTGTCAGACACATGGGAATGCAGTCTTGAAAAAAAAAAACAATCGTACTCACACAGGGAATTATCCACTGGAAACAGAATATAGTTAAATATTTTATTTTTAAGAATAAAATATATTTTTATTTTATTTTATTATTTAGATATTATCATTATTAACAAATATTTATTAGTTCTATGCATAATTATATATTATTATTAGAATGTGGTATAACTAACAAGATTACCCATAGATAGATGTTTTTTGTTTCCTATTTGGAGCTGATTGTGTTACCATCAGTTTCTGTATTTCACCTGTGAAACTGGATAGAACCCTTAAGTTGAAGGTTTCTGGGCAACCACATGAGAGGAAGTAGATCAGAAAAGATACCATTTACATTTATGTAATCAGCACACATGGATAAGCATCCCTATTTAGGCAGCAGGAGATGTGCTGTCTACAAATGCGCCAGCCTCACTACACTGGAGAGCCATGTGTTCCTAATTTGTCAAACTGATGGCAGCTTTATAATCCCTACTTCTTTCAGTGAGGGGGGCGACCACAGTGACTGGTGAGAGAGTGTCCTTTATTGGTGCTGTTAATTCTGTAGTGTTGTGTCAGCATTTGAGCCTTTACGAAGCTTCTCTAATTCTGGTAATCCAAGTGGATGGAGAGCTTTTGGAGGAATAAAGCATCTCTCTTTCTGGCTCCCGTGTGGAAGGGTCAGAAATTAAAAGGGAAGGGAAGAAAGGTAACAGCCCCAAAGCTGACACTACACCATTCAACATTTCAAACAAAATGTAAAAAAAAAAAAAAAAGGAGGAGGAATGAGGAGAGAAGAGAACAGCATACCCTGCTTCTAGCAGTCTGCCAAACAGTTGCCAGATTTGCATCTGGGTAATTGCTCTCTGACAGGAAATGTTGTTTGATGCACTTGTGATGGACTTCTAGCTCAGCCCTTCTCCAGCAGAGACTGCTAAAACACTCTGGTATGTACTAGAAAAAAGTAAGAGTTCATACCACAGTAGCAACATAATTAATGTGCTTCTTTGAATCCCTGAAGTCAAACTATGAGTCTTACAAACATCACATGCAACTTGCTAAAACAGCAATTGCGTCAGTTTTAATGCAAGTAAGGTGCTACTACTTTGAAAGCTGAACGCCTAGCTGTCTGCATTGGGTTACAGTAGAGCTGTTTCAGTAAGTAGTGAAATTTTCTGCCCAGTGTGTTTCATTACAGATGTAACATGATGCTTCCCTTTATTCTCCAGGTTCTGCAACAGAGAAGATGATGTGGCCAAGCTCATAAAGAGCAAATATCCATCACTAACTTGAGGTAATGCCATTGATTTCCAGCAGAACAATATGACATGAATAGGGAAACCTGCTTAAAATCAATGTCACATTTGAGCCCAGTATTGTCCCCAGAGCTAGGGATGCAAATCACCACGGGTGTGGCTGAGAGTCCCTTCAACTTCCTTCTCAGCTCTCCAGGCCAGGCACAGTGCTGGGCTACACGGTGTAACATCCCATTAAGTCACTTCACATATGAGATGATACAAACTGACATAACACGTTTGGAGGGTTGAAAAAATGGTACCTCTGTGTCCACAGGCGCTGAACATCAAGCTACTAAGCCTAAGCATGCAGGCAGTGATTCAGGGAATAAGTGAATAAAGCTTTTCTTTTCTTTTGGGGAGATCACATCAAGGCATATCCATGAATCATTTTTCACTTACTTTACATAACTCATACTAGTAGTCTTAAAATTCAGATTTTATACCTTTAGATATATTTTTGCACCTCATAAGTATTAGCAACCATGTAGAGAATGCAAGCAAACCCCAGGACTACAACATATAGTATAGGTATAGTATATAGGTATAGTATATAGGTATAGTATAGAAACCTCAGTCTGGAAAAGCACTCCTTTCAGTGTTACATTTATAAAATCTGCAGTCAACGAATTTCTAATTGAGATTTTTTACTTCTATCAGAATGTAGTTTATAAGCATAAACATCTAACATAGACCCAAGCATAGATGTAGACCTATTTGTATGATGAGTGAGGAGGATGCAAATGACTGACTGGTGACCTATTACAATTAGCAAAAGTAGATTCTGTTCCCATCTTTGCCTGTGACTGTGTATGCAATGCTTATCAACTGATTTTTCCCTATAGGCCAGAGATTATGAAACAGTATTTACTTCTCGGAGAAGTAAGGAGAAGGGTTAGCAGAACTGCCACACTGGCCTTCTGGAGGGCAGACTATGGCCTGTTTAGGGGCCAGGGAAGCTTATGGAGAACAACATGCACAGCCCTGGGAGGGGAAGTGAGTGTGTGCCTACAGATGGCTCTTGTTCCCGTAGAGCTGCAGCCCTCATCAGCCAGCAGGGCTTGAGGTGAGGAACTAGGGCAATGGAAGCATCAGGCAGCAGAAGAGAAGAAAGAAGAGAGTTTCCTCTCCCAGAGCTACCCTGCAGAGCCCTGACAGGCAACTGGGTTCACACGCTGCCTCCCAGGGATAAGCATTGCCAGCTCCCAGGACGTGTCAGTGCAAGACTCCCCAACTCCGCTTTCCATGCAATGGAGGAGTGAGTTCAGGTGGGGGTTCTGAGTTACAG
>VZTO01027475.1:5748-10748 GCA_013400615.1 Syrrhaptes paradoxus
AAAAAGAAAAAGAAAAAGAAAAAGAAAAAGAAAAAGAAAAAGAAAGGAAAAAAGAAAAAGAAAGAGAAAAATGAAAAAAAGAGTGAGAAAAGAAAGAGCAATAGAAAGAAAGACAGAAATAAATAAAGAAGGAATAAGAGAAAGAAGGAAGGAAAGAAAGCAAGAAAAAAGGAAAGGGAGGGAGAAGGAAAGAGAAAGGAAGGAAGAAAAGAAAGGGAGCAAGGAAGAAGGGAAAGGAGGAGAGAATGGCAATTCAGGGTGTCACTAACAATAGTAAAATAGCTCGGCAAACAGTTCAACAAATGGTTCAATACTTGTGATACTATCCAAACAAAGACTTGCAGCCATTAATTTTAAAAAGTTCTGCGAATCTTCTTTGAGCAGTAAATATTTAATCACGGCAATATGTAAGCTGCCCTCTCATATTTTATCTCCTAAGCAGGACTGGGTAGTGAACCTGCCTTTAATAACTTTGACCAAAGCCATATTTTGCCGTTCCCCTCCTGCCACCGCACGATGGAGCGCGGCCAGCTTCCCGCCGCGCACAGACGGGGTGCTGGGGGGGCTCGGGGGGCTCGGGGACCCCTGCCTGCCACGCCGAGATGGAGAGGGGGGGTGAACAAAAAAAAAAAAAAAAAAAGGGGCTTTTAACATTTTAAAAGAAAGTCTTTTTTTTTCCTGCAGGAAAAAAGGGGCTTTTCCGAGCAAAGGAAATCCAAACAAAATAAAATGTCATCCTCTGCACCGGAGAGCGGCATCTCCGCGGTGTTTCTCTTCTGAAGGCATGTACGGCAGTTAGGGATGTCAGCTTTGGTCATATTTAATAATTGACGAGGAGGCCTTGCAGGTCTCAAAAGCTTATACAACCGTACAATATTTATTTATTTTACCTTTTTTTTTTTTTTTACTTTCTTTCTTTTTTTTTTTTTTTTTTTTTTTTTTTTTTTTTTTTTTTTTNTCCACGGGAATCGCCCGCTGAGAACGAGACTCTTTAATTTACGGGAGTCCCATTGGCAAGGAAATCAGACAATCAGCGGCTCGGCTGCTTGGGTTCGGAGGAAGGCTGCTGGAGGAACCACGCTGCGGTGGCAGCGACGTCCATCCCCTGGGCACCAGGCACCGTCCTGCACCCAGGGTGGGGGCATTGCTATGACCCCCCCCCCTATTCTGGCAACTTTGCTGCCGTACCTCCGAGTTGTGCCGGCGTTCCCTTCGCCGCTCTATTTGTTATCCTAATAAAAGTTTCTCGGCTCTGCCATAAAGTTGTCACTTTAAAGGCACGTTATGAAAAACAACTGCCAGCGCCTTGGCGTGTGGGGTGAATATGTATTAAAAGGAGGGGGGGGGGAGGGATTTAATAAAAGGTATTGAGGAATTAAGCTAGACGGAGGCAATCTTCTGCATTCCAGCCCTGGGAAGGTCGGCTGCGAGGAAAATATTAATATTCCCTCTTAAGCCCCAATGCGGCAAGAGCTTCGCGGCAGGAAAACTTCGCGCCCCGTGGAAACCCAGCCTGGGGTGTGTCTCTGCGGGGCTGTTTGTGGGGTAGGATTGCGGGGGTAGGTAGCCTTCGTGCCACACTCAGCATCCTCCCAGCCCGCTGCCAGCCGGCTGCTCTCCGGAGGGAGAAGGCTTTGCCAGGGAGGATGCTGCAGAGCAGGAGGAAGGTGATGGAGAGCCTGCTTGTGCTGCTCCTGCCAGCCCGGAGAACCCCTTCCTGGGAAATAAAGGAAAAGCAAAAATCATTCCCAAATCCTCTGTTAAAGGCAGTGGTTTGCTTTTTTTTTTTTTTTTTTTTTTTTTAATTAAGGGAAGTAACCAGATTCTGCAGCAAAATCTTTTGTGCAGGGTGCGTAAACTTCAGCCGGTGAGTTTAGGAGAACGGGTGTTGTGCTGTTTTTCCAAAGAGCTCGTGGGTCTAAAAAAAAAAAAAACATCCCGAGGTTTGGAATGAGCCTTGTCATATTGTAAGAACCAACATCACAAAACCTGCAAGGCTAGCAGAGAGTCAGGAAAGTTCAGACACGAACCAAGTGAAGGTAAAAATGGCTGGAAAACGCAGGAGGAGTAATTTGGGGAGAAGAAAGGAGGTAGGATTCGTGTTCTGAGTGCAAGCGATCTGGAAAGAGATGTTTGTCTTGGCCATTTCCAGGGAAGTGACATCATGCGGTGTGTCTGTTGGGATATTCGTTCTGCATTTTTCAGTCCAGATTCTGGCACTTAAAGTTGGCAAAAATCAGCCCGTTTTTGTCCAACGGATCTTCTCGCCGCCCACCTCCGCCGCGCGTTACAGCACACCTATGACACGACCCAAGAACAATGGGTGAAAAATGGGCCATAAAACCATGAATGGCCTGCTTCATATAAAGCAGATTTTATAGCGCAGGTGTGCCTTCGTTTCTCCATACTGTAAAGCAGTGAGATCATGCTGGCAGTAAAACACAACATTTGTGAAACAACAACAACAACGACGACAAGGGAAAAAAAAAAATTTTTTTTCGATTAATTAAAAATGTCATGGCAGAGATAAAAACTCAACGGGGTGTTTTATAAATACGTTTGATATCGTCGGATGCTTTACATCATCTCACACAGAATTCAGCCAGAAGGATATCTGGAAAGAAAAAAAAAAAAAAAAAAGCCTTAATTGAACTGTAAAACTTATATACCGCATTTAGGAAAAACCAGGCATGTAAAAATATCTATTTAATAAGTACCATTTAAGTTGTTAAAGCTGGGGTGTTTTCTTTTTTTTTTTTTTTTCCTTCACCCATTAGGATATGAATGGGAAAAATTATGAATAGGAAATCCTGCTGGAGCTTTTATTGCCTATTTCCTTTCGGGAAGATGGCATTGTTCCTCTTTTAAAAAAAGGGAAGGGGCGTAAAATAAGCCGAGGCGTATGACAGACATCCTTCAAAGCTCGGATGGCAGAAGTATGTTGTTCTGTATTTTTGTTACTCACAAGGCAAAGGCTGTTCTATTTTTAAGCAGGGCTGTGCTGCTGTGTACGTTTCACTTCCCTCGAAAGGGGTTTTGGCATAATGTTGTTTTGATTAAGGGAGATTTCTGTTCCATTCTATTTAGGTTCTTATATGTTTTTTTCAACACAATGCAGGGGGAGAGGCGGGAGCGAGGGACTTTTGGGGTTGGGTTGGCTTTTTTTCTTGTTGTTGGGTTTTTCTTTTTTTTTTTTTTTTTTTTTCTTTTTTTTTCCCTTTCTGAAGCTCCAGGACAGAGAATACAATTTTTTCTGCCCACACCAATAGCTCCAGAAATCCTCACCTATGCAGCAGAGCTTTGCAAAACCCACCTGTCGAGCTGCACTTTAAGGAGGCTTGAGGGTTTTCCCTGGATTTTTTTTTTTTTTCTGAAGGGGGAAAATAATTTTTTGAAATTTCCTGGGTGAAGGTCTCCCCCTCCAAACCCTTAATGGGGCTGAGTTAGCGCAGGCAGGCTGGCGGAGTGGACAGGGCTGGAGGAGGATCTGCCCCATTTAACCCCACGGCAGCTCCGGCAGGGAGGAGGTGGAGAGGCGAAGCCAGGTGGGATTTGGGGGGGTTTTGGCCCAGAGCTGGTTTTTCTGCCAAGACACCCCAAAGCTGGTGGGACCCCCCCCTCCATCCTCCGCTCGGGGACGGCGCTTAGCCTCTGCCTTAACCTCTCCTTACTGCCTCCCCCTCCCCAACCGCCACGATTACAGCTTGTGTCATCATGTTCAGCACAGATGTTTCAGCAGCTGTACATGTTGAGCGTGTTTTAAAAGATTTTTTTTTTTTCTTCTTTCTTTTTTTTTTTTTTTCTGATACATCCTACTGGCCTGATAACGATTCCCCATCGCTGCCATGGGACAGCATCCTGGGGACCACAGGGACCTCCACCATGGACAAAGCTTCCTCTGCTCACCAATTTTACCTAAATTCCCTGATTTTATCCATTATTTCGCAGTGCCTGAGCTGCTGAGGTTGGTGGGTTGCTCACTCGGTGTCTGGGGTGCCAAGTAATTTTTTTATCATCTATTATTTGCACTGCATCTCATGGTGCCCTAGAGCACTGCCATGGTGGTGTCACCGGCATGGGGCATGGCATGGCACACCACTGGGCAGGGACAGTTCTTGGGGGTTCCTCCACACCGAACACCCCACCCAGGTGTAGCAAAGTCATGGAGATAATTTTTTTTCCTGTGTGGGGGGTGAGGCAGTGGCCCAGGTTGCCCAGAGAAGCTGTGGATGCCCCATCCCTGGAGGGGTTCAAGGCCAGGCTGGATGAGGCTTTGGGCAACCTGGGCTAGTGGGAGGTGTCCCTGTGGCAGGGGGTGGCACTGGATGGGCTTTAAGGTCCTTTCCAACCCAAACCATCCTGTGATTCTATGGTACCTGGAATGAGATCTCCAATCAACCTGCTGAAGCTGAGAAGCTGAATGTCCTGGTCTTTATGTTCTTCAGAAGTTAGGCTGGTCATTGGCGTCCTACACAAAAAAACAATTAAAAAATTAAAAACATTTTAAAAAAAAGAGAGATCCCATAAAACTCACAAGATCTAGATTCTGTCCAAATTATGATAGGACAAACTGGGGTTTATGCTCACTATTATTACAGTTATAGCAAAGAGCCTTTGACATCACTGCTGCCAACCCTTGCTGACCTGCCACCCATGGTGGTGGTTGTCCAGCCGGGATGGGTGAAGGCTGTGGCACAAACTCTCTTAGATAAACCATCTGTACCGTGACCGTTTTGTTTAATTATTTTTTTAAAATGTCATTTTTCTTGTGTCACAGTACACAATACTCTTCCTCTCCCAGCACGGCGTGCTGTGATTCAACGTAAGGGATTTATCCCGGAGATTCCCATGAAGGATCCTATTTATACAACCGGGGACATTCCAGGGGCTGGTGCCATGACTTATTGCTGAGCCTGGCTGCCAGTTCTTAAGTATTTTTGATTTTTTTTTCTTTTTTGTTCTTTTTGTGTGACCTGGTTCAGATATAATTAAATAAGTGG
>VZTO01027475.1:15748-17909 GCA_013400615.1 Syrrhaptes paradoxus
CATTTTGCATATTTTTATCAGTAACCCTACGACGGAATTAAAATATTGCGGGAGGGAGACGGAGGAGAGGACTGATGGAAACAGGCTCTGGGTTTGATTCATATTAATATATTTTATTATAATTATTATAATTATAGGATAGATTTTTTTTTTTGTTTTCGAATATGATCATCTGCTATGCGAAGCATTAGGACAGCAATAACATCTTTAGCTCAAAGCAGGGCCAAAGTCACGGAAGAATTTTGTAGAGTACCTTATTTAATTACAGATTTCATCCTGCAACAGAGAACTTTCATATAGAGCAAAGCCCCCTGCATCACCTCCTTTCCCTAACGTCTATATACTCTCATTTTCAGCTCTCGCCTTCTCTTTCCGAGCACTAATGCCCATTAATATCCAGAAAGCGGCGGTTGTATCCAAAGTTTCAGTCTATTAAATCAATGAGAAATATATTGGATTTAATATGTTTGGCTTAGGAAATTTGTTTTGTCTGCTGCAGCCTACGGCAGCTCGCGGGGAGCTTACCTCTGTTTGAATTCCAGGGTGCTGGCTCACCGGCAGCTCAGCCCTTGGCCCATAAGACCGTGAAGCGTAGCTGATTTTTGGAGACACTACTAAGTAGTTTCTATAGTGATAATGATGCACTATGTGCCACCTATTGGGAATATATAAAATTAGAGAGAATTTCTGTTTGCTTTGGTCCTCTTTCTAGAATCATTACAGTAACTGCCATTCATTCCCATTCTGTTACCCTGATTATTCTAGAATAACCTGGTTATTAAGGTTTAGGCGTGTTTAAGAACATACTGCAAAGTGACAACTTGTCATGTTGGTATTATCAATACTTTACAAATTTCCATATTAGTGACCCAATTTTCTCAAGATTCCCGAGTGTTTCATTTGGTGGGGAGAAGGAGAGAGAGAAGTAAATCACACCTCTTGCTTTTCTCTATTCAAAATAATCCTAATTTTCCGTTCCTGATTAGAAAGCTTTCCCTTATTGATTGAAAAAAAATAGTCAAAATAATTAGTTTTATGACCCTAAACACATTCTCAGGTTGGAAATCCTTCTGCTTCCATCAAACGTGGTGTGTGACACTTGTAAGGATTCCCCCCGCCAGCGGCAGAAGTGCCGCTGCTAAATTCGGGGAATTATGGAAACCAGAAGCGCTGAGTGGCCAGCTCCAAACTCGTTTCCCAGAATAGCACTTGTCAGCCTTAAAAACCCACCGTATTTAATGGAACATGTTACCTTAAGTAGCACTTTCCCTCTGAGGCAAGATATCCTCCGCGGGGCAGGTGTGCGATAGTCGGTATTTTCACCGATATTTGAAATTTCCTTTGCTGGGAGAAATTTCTCCTCCTCCTTTCACCAAAGGAAGCAGAGAAAAGGCTCCGTGCTGGTGAAGGTGCAATATAAAGCTGTCCAGAAGCACACTTAGCTGACGTACTGACAGATTGGGCAATTTTGCCGCGGTAATTACTCAATGGTTCAGCAAATGGTAACTAAATACTTTGGAAATCAAAATGTCTAATTGCAGACGCACATATGGTATATCCCCATCCATTCCACAGAAGGTAATGGAACGATCACACCCAAACCTTCCCTTAATTCCCCCGGCTCGGAAACCACCAGTGACACAAACCAGTTGTAATTTGGGAGGGTATTTGGGGAAACGAGATATAAATAAAAGAGCTTTGGGAAAGCTGGTTTGCAAAAGGAAGGTTAAGCTGATTTTGTCAATAAGGAGCAAAATGTTAATACTGTAGCGTTGCTACCCCGGTGTTTATATAGAAACCTCTTTACTGCCATAGATGGGCTAAAATTGTAACGATGGGTTCAATATTTGGTCTTTCTAGGCAGTGCAGACCATGCCTAAGCCAGGATTTAAGATAAAGTCATTGGTCACTTTTTGCCTCTCATCAGGAGTCTGAAGTCAGGCAACCCAAAAGAAACCCAAAAGGGCCATGCCCTTTGTGGGGTCTAAATGAACATTTCCTAATATTTCTTTTAGAAGATCTTAATCTGAAGAATTGCTAAAATCTGACCTGTGTGTATATGCATCCATCCAACAATTCCTATTGCTCCTCCACCAGATTTTAAGGTCTTTCCTTTAGGAAACTGGGAATTTGTCCCACTCCATGCCTACCGTTGCTCTAC
>VZTO01027477.1:1081-15358 GCA_013400615.1 Syrrhaptes paradoxus
AGATTTTTAAATTTTTTTTTTTTCACTATGAATATTTCAAATGGTGCGATACAGTCTTCCAGTGAAAGCCATGCTAGAAAGTAAAGTAATTTCATGTAAGAACTTCCGGTGTAAACTAACACTGCAGTTGTTTAAATACCTTTTTTCTTTCTTAAAACAACACTTTTTACTTCAGTTTTTTGCTTGGGCATAAATACATTTTTTTAAAAGGTGGTTTTTTTAATGTATTTTCAGATTTTTTTTATTGAAATAATTGTCATTAGTGTCCTTAATGCTATTGACTAAATATTTTAGCAGTAGTTTAAAAAAAATACCAAGCATTGCTTTACACGTATTATAGAATTATATAATGGAATTTGTGTACATTGCCAAAATGTTTGGGTTTTCATTGTGACTCAGTAGCAACTGCTGGACTCTTCACAGCAGAAAAGCAGCAGCAGATTTGTTGGTATGCTAGAACCCTTGTGTTGTTTCTTTAAAACAGAAAATTAAGCTTCAGTAGCAGTTTAACACATACAGAGGAAAATATGCAAAGGAGATTAGCAGTAAAACAAGGCGTACAGGCTGTTGAAGTGAAACTATTTAAGTGGCATAAGCTGAAGATCTACTCAATCTAACCATGTTAACAGCCACTGTGATTAATTTTAGGGCTGGAAAAGGTTAAAAGTAAGAATAAAATATTTGTTTTTTTGACAGAAAAAAAACCTGCTGTCAAAAAAACCTTGCTTCTGACCAAAGTGACTGCTTATTCTTGAAAAGCAAACTGTACTTTCCTGCTCTTTGCAATACCCTTCTGATGCTGGCACACATTAAGCTACTTCTTCCAGGATAACACATAGACTCAAAATAGTCATTTCCCATCAGACATCTTTATACATCTGGGCTTAACTTCTCACAATATATGAATGTGTATATATATATCAAATATATTTGATGAAAAATTTTGCTCTCAAATACCAATCCAGTGCAGAGATGCTTACAGCACTCAGACTGGAATACAGGTAAAATGGTTCATGAAAAGAAAATACTGTGTTCTCTCTCCATTACAAGAGTTCAGGTTTCTCTTATCTGCTATATTAACCATTCTTGATAAAAAAATACCAAGTTGTGAACAGCAGATACTTAGCTGAAATTATCATTGCTTGCCTATCTGAATGTTTTAATATTAACTTATTATGTCTTTCTAGGAAGGAACAAAGTGTGAAGTTTCCTGAAGACTTTTCAGTTAACCTTCCTAATCTCCTTAAATTTATTTTACATCACACAAGTCTTTCTTCATCAGAGCCTTGTACCAAAGAATGCCTACATAAAGAGAGAGTTCTACAGCAAGGACACATCTCCCACTTAGAAAGAGAAATTCAGAAGTTAAGATCAGAAATCAGTGCCCTTCATCAGGTCCATGACCAGCTGGAAGCACAGCTTTCTGAAGCTAGGAGAGAGGAGCAGAGACTACAGCAGCAAAGACAGGCACTGGAAAAGCAGCACAAGACTCTGCAGCTCCACAGTGAGCAGTTACAGGCCACATACGACCAGAAAAATCAAGAATTATTAGAAATGGCTGAAAAGCTTCAAGAATTAGCTGATGCATCAGAAAACCTCCTTAAAGAGAATACTTTACTGAGAATTCTGGTGGCATCCAGGGAAGGAAGGCTACAGAGCAAAGATGAAATTAAAGAATCCCTTCAGTCAGAGCAAACGCTTTCTGAAGATGATACATCAGTTTCAACAGCTACTGCCACGTTAGGGGAAAAAAGGATTGATAATATTGAAACTATAGAGACAGAGCATAGTAGTGGAAACAGGACAGAATGATTGCTTACACAGTCAAATGATGCAGTATTGGGTAGGTATTTATGCAAATTTTATTGAAATTCTTTGTAAATAAAGACTTCTTCCCCCACATGATCTAGAAAAAGAAAAATCAAATGGAATATTTTTGTATACTTGACCAACTTACTAGATATCCACAGCTAGAGCGAAGAGGAGTATGGAAAACACTTTCTGCACTTTACTATTGCACTACCTTGCAAACACCTATCCATTTAAATTAAAGATGCTGATTTTAGGGGCAGCAGTGTGAAGCACCTCTAAGGATTTTTTACTGGCTTTCTCTTACAGCTGCTAGAAGATAAATTAGACCTTTGATTTCTATTTCTCCGTAATTTCTGAAGTTTGCCCTTTACACTGTGTTCTTTTTGCTGAATTAAGAGAGATATTTCATCTGTGTAATCAGTAAACTTGAATGGACAAAGTAATCTTGCTACAACTATTCTGTTCTAGAACCTCAGCCCTTTGTTATCACTTCTGTATACAAGTTATCAGACTGTCCTGAAACCTGCAAGAACCACGTGTGAACTGTTCTCTACTGAAAACTAAAGTGTCTTACTAAATTAATCCTTTTCTCCTTGATTTGTAAGAGGTCTAGAATACAGCAGTTTAAGTGTAGAGATCTGGCTATCCATGCAAGTCTCTTAAGACACTAGTATCTTAAAAAAAAAAAAAAGTGCCAGGATAAGAACAGCCCTCTATCAGCTGTACCCCATATTGTACTCAGAGGAGCTTCTTCTACTGACAGCATTAATTCTGCTTCAAATCATAGCCTTCAATTAAAAAGGCAAATACAGCACTAAAAATGCAAGTCAACATCTTACTGTAGAAGAAAGGGATGAGACTTTTTGTCTAGGCCATTATTGTCTTGCATATAGTTACAAATCTCAAGCTTGCTAGGCCTGTGTTACCTAGTTATTCCATACATATAGGTACAAGAAGCAAGTCTAATGCTTCCTATAGAGCTGAAGAACTTGGACCTCATTATTTGAAACTTATCTCAGTGAACAGATTTACAGTAGCTTTTTTCTCCTAGGCAAGTAAGTGTTTAAAAAATTCAGTAGGCAAAGGAAGCTATGTCATAGAAAACAAGTCATTGGCCTCAAGCATGTGTGCCTGCCCTAGAGTTTTAGGATCTGTAAGCTGCCATGGGTGGCTCAGTGTTGTCTCTTCTCCTTCCCTTTCTGTCCCCTCTCCTTCCCCCCAACCTTTGAGGTCTAGAGCTCTCCCTTCAACACCTCTTTTTACATTTCCTATACCTGCACAGAGCAGAAAATGGAAGAGAGAGCCTTATCGGGAAGGACCTCACCCTTGCTAGTTGGAAACTTTTACAAACTAACCAGCCCTATCCCTTTCCTATGTCAACGTTTGTTCTTGTAGGAAAGACCAAAACTTATCTTGTAGTAGTACAGTTAAATCAAGAGTTATCTACAAGATACATTAACGAAATTGTATCCTTGACTTTGTCTGTAGACTAAAATGCCTTTTTACAACAGGCTGTTAACATATACCCTAACTGCTAAGTACACAAACAGGTTCTAGGAAAAATTCATACTAGTTGTACTTATGCGAGTTTTAATAAGTTTAACCACTTCTGCAGTTTCAGCATGCAGAGCTACAGAAGAGAAAAGCCTGCTCTACTGCCATTTCAAAGCCCTGGAAACCTTTTGGACCATCTCTGAGGGTTCAGTGTCCTTCATTAGTTCCTAGGTTGGAATCCATCAAAATGGCAGTTTCCTTGCAGTAGCTACATCGTTAGAGACTCACTTCTAGCAGCCAAAAGTTTAACCTATATAGCTGCAACTAGAGGAAATCTCTTCCTTTCGTGTAGCTCCTGTGTTCCCTCCCTCAACTTGTTACTGAAGGCTTATGCCTTCTTTTCGAAGAAAGTATTCTGCATCCGTCCAATAAACTGTTAAAGAGTAGGAGTTCTGACTTCATGCCTTGCAGAAGCAAGATTTAACTGCAGATTTGGTTCTGAAGGTCTGGAATCCCATCCACAGTTGTAGTTCAGGAGTCCCCTTGCGTGTTAAGTACAGTTGCATCAAATTATTCCCATATGCTGTGGAACACAAAGCAAAAAGCTTCTGGCAGCCTATTTACAGTTCACAGTTGTAGTTGACGTTACAGTAGTAGCTCTATCAGAATAGGCTCAGCTAAACATTCAAGTAACAGAAACTGCTAGTAGTCTCTTCACACCAATATATCCCTGTGTCCATTGCCAGCAACGGACGTTATGCCAGAGGAATTAGGATACACAGTTGATGCAAAGTGCAACTTCTCAGTGCATGCAGTTGCAAACAAAGCTTATTTAATCCTCATCAGGGTGTTTGCTGATGAGTAGTGTGCACGTGACCATGTTCTTCACAGTATAGAGATTCTTCTGCTGGTTACACACAAAAGCATGGTCCATATCCATGTGTTGCTCCAAGTTAGCTATGTACTTCTGTGCCATTTGGAGTTAGCTTAGCTTTCCTCTCTACACAAGGTCCTTTAGCAGAATACTGCACCAGAAGAAAGGGCTCCTTGGTTTCTCCTTCACCCACAATGCTTTCCTCATCTTCGGACTGGCTGATCCTCTGCAGACGCAGGTAACACCAGCAGCCCAGTATCAAGGCTCCAAGAGCCGCAATAGCAATCAAAATAACAATAACAGTCACCACTCCAGTGGTAGGGCTATGATCCATAATAGACATGGTCAGTATTTCAGACTGTCCAACTTTAAGGAGATTCTTCTGTCCTCACTGTCAGGCTTGCTGTATCTTCAAACTCCTGCAGTGGAAAAACATAAGACAATGAAGTTGCGCTGTTTTATCATATTTGGCAACATGACATTCATGGTTGGTATCCCTCACAATGGTACAGGACCCTCTTGCATTCAGTGCTTCAAGCTTCTCGCACCCCTACAGTTCTTACTCATTTTAAGCTATTTTTTTCAACAAACTGCATTTGAAGATGTAGGTTTCTATGTCAAACTAAAGCAAATGAAAGCTAAACTTATTTCAACTCTTGATGTGCTTGTCAAGATAGCACGTGGTCAGCCTGCTAAAAGGTAACAATTTTTACTAAGAGACAGAAGATGAGACAAGACACACAGACTGTATGGAAGTTACACAGTTTAGTATAGAGAGATTTGAGATTACTTAACACAAATGCTACGTCATGGGTGAGCTCTAAAATCCATGACAAGGTAGCAATTCAGCTACTTTTAGTTTTCCTAAAGGAATCCTCCAGAAACAGTACATTTGACAGAAGTTGGTCCCTTTTTAAAATTTAATTTACAAACATCCTTCTTACATGCTAACAGTTCCAGGATTGGTAAACTAATTGCAAAGTTAATCACAATGCTAATGCATTCCTATAAGCCTGTCTATAACACTGGTCTGCTTAAAAGGGTTGACTACCTGGTAATTAGTTGGTTGTTCATTGAGCTGATAAAAACAACAGATGTTGCTTTATGTGTTTTTCATAAGAAGCAGGCAGAGCTAGGTTTATTGAAGACTAACAAAACAGAAGTGGAAGATAATTATTTAAGCTTTGCTCCTTTTAGTGGCTTTCAAACCACAGGAGCAAGGTAGTGTGTTAGGACTGGAACTGAAATTGAACAGAGGCAGCAGGCAGGAACAGGGGGGAGAGGAGGCTAAGACTAACTTGAGAACTCAAGAGTTATGTGCTGACTGCAGCCAGAGAGGTGTATGATTTTTGTCATGATCATCTTGGCTATGCAATGCTTATTCAGCACTGGGTGATCAGCTGAGGGTGATTAAGAGTGACTTTCACATAGTTTGTTTTCCTCGAGGCACTGTTCGATCTAGCCAAAACAGTACAGCATCAGCATAAAAGATGGTTTACCGTGCTTCTCATGCAGGCACTTGTGGTCCACATTAAGCCCTCTTCTGCAGCTTGCACAATTGCTAGCAGCAATGCCAGCCTACTAGCACTGTTCCTCTCCAGCAGTGTTGTGCAGCACATAACCTTACACGAGAACTAAGCAGTTACTGTCACCTAGAAAATAGTTTTTAATACTGGAAACTAGCATTGCAAATGCTGCCCCTCTGCCAGACCTCAAGCGAGTGGACAGCATCAGCTATATACGGTATGAAACTGCACACCACTGTCCTCTTCACAAGGATCTTCTGACAAGCTGGTTTTCAGACCTCAGCATAAGAGCTAGCAAGGCACCAGCCTTTGCAAGCAGTCTTGAGAAGAAGTTTGAAAGCAAGAGCTAGATGTTAGGTCCAGGTAATAAAGAACCTACACCTATCTGGAGACAGGTATTTCTCCCTCTCCCTTTTTAAGAGCCACAGACTGCAACGGTCTCAGTTTGACCTGGAAAACGCAGGTTTACAAGTTTCTGTTTGAGGGAGAAACAGGGCTCTTTAATGGCGCAGACCTCTGTCTTAAGACTTTTATCTCACCAGGTTATTACACACTAGACGTTTGCCATACCCATTTCTTTGGGGATCCTGAGGAGACCAGCTGGACCAGGAAGCCCACTGTTTGGGAAGGTGCTTTCTCTGAACAAAGCATGCACAGGAGCAGTCCAGAGGAGTTAGGAGAGGTAGGCAGTTATTGCTGTCCTTGTGTGAAGAGCTGCATAGTACTTAACTCTTATTTACTGCTCTTGGGTACGTTATTTAACACAATTACTGCTTAATAACATTGCTACTGTTTGCTTGAAGTTGTGAGGCAATTTTACCCCTACTTCCACCTTTTGGAAAGATCCTGTTGTTAAACTATACAAAGATCAGACCAAGTCTCCATCAGTCTTATTTCTCAGCAGGCACTGGGAAGAACCTTGCAGGCCCACAGGCACTCCATGAGTGGGTGACTTCAGTCACTGGCACCTCCCACACAGCTGGTGCTTCTAGACTATATGAAGTTCTACAGCAGATGCCAGTCAGGAGCATAAACAGAGTTTCAAGGTACAGAGCTGGCCAGGAAGAACATGCTGATTACTTCGGGTATGACAGCTTTGTTTCTTTATCCTCTGCTTTAGCAAGTCAACTCAGCTTAGTCATGACAGCTCCTTCTAGAATAAATTCACAAGAATCCTTCACAAAACACCACATTTAACAACTGGGAAATCATCTTTCCTTGTGCAAGTCTTGCTCCTAAGTTCACACACAATGAAGAACATTACCAGACTCATCATTCCAGTCTGAGGATCATTTGTATTTATTATCACCAACTAACTTAAAGAGCTCTTTAAGACAACCAGAGATGTTAACAGTAGTAGACATAAACAGAACAGAAAGTTGCAGGACCTGTCTTTTAGAAAAGATGTTATACATGAATGCTCACTCTGTTTACACTAGAAGGTTACTTCTAACCAGGTTAGCCTCTCCTGTGTCTCAAGTGATTTTGCTTTGATATGGCAAGGTAGAAAGTGTTAGTGATGGTGAACTAGGACTTCCAGGATGCATGAGACCAATTTAACCTTAAACAACTTCCAGTCCAAATTTGAGCATAACTTCCTCTGGATGTACTGCCCAGTAAACTCCTTCTCTAGGCACAGAAGTGTGATCTCACATAAATACTGTCAAGACAATGAGGCTGCATCAAAAAGCCCTTTCTACCTTCTGTTTGGAAAGCTCCTCCCATCTTTGCACCATACCATAGTTATTGCTAAGAGTTGTTGGAGAAAACAAGCCTAACCATCCTTCTAGGAAAAGGACAGCTAGGTAAAATGCGAGGTCACTTTCTCAAAGCACTTCAATGAGATAAAGTGTAGAAGTCCTCCCTTGTGCAGGCATATCTTCTTCTCCTTCCCGCTCAAGGAGTCTGGAGCCAGCACCCTGTATAAAGTCAGGTGTTAAGCACCTCTACAGATTTACAGTGGCACAAACTCGCTAGTTAATGGTGCAAGAGAATAACTGGGATGGTAGCAGTGTTACTTGATTAGCTTTGGATGGTTTTGTTTCAAACATCTGCAGCGTTCTGGCACTAAAAGCTAGTGGTGTTGCTAGCTCATGCTGTTATTTTTTGACTTTAGGTCACTGTATACCTAGATCTAAAGCTCTCCTGCAGCCTTAGTTCTACCCTTAGCACAGTCCATTTGCATGTTGTAACAATACTAGTAAGAACTACCAGAGGGCCCTTTGGTTTCTGTGGTGTTTTCTAGACACAGAACTTCAACCTCCCTACTCTTTCCACCAGCAACTGATGGAAGACAGCTTAATCAATTTCAAAGTCCACTTTGTGACAGGAGAAATACTGCATTCTGTAGATCCCCTTAGATGGATCTAAAGGAGATTACAACTAGCTTTCAGACTCGCTTTCCCCCTAGAGCATACCCAAGCTAAAAAAGGCCACGAGCATAGCAGGAGCAGCACTGACTTCATTTATCACTTTTACTGTAAAATATTAAAAGCTGTAAATTCCTGATCTTCAAAGGTAATGTTAACACCATCCATATACACTTGGTGGCACTTCTAGTGCTATATCCCTTCCCACAGCACTTGCTATCAAAGCAAGCATCTAACATATTTACTCACTAGCAAGATTAGTCAGAGTCACTGGTGGGAACTGCAAATAGCCTATCGCAGTTCTTAGAGCAATCAAGCAGTGATCAGCTATAAACAATTTTTCCATAAATAACTGCTTCCTTTCTCTTTTGCCTAATACCAGCTTCTACTCAGAACTTCATTTGTGAAGTTTTATTATCCAATTCAGAAACTGTAAGTACAAACAGAGAGGCAGATGAAATTGCAGAAGGCTGGTGTGGTATAGCTTAATTCTTAAGATACTAGAAAAATTGCTGAGATGGCAACATTAAGTTGATGATAAAAAAAGCTTTTTCTATTTACACATTCAAAGTACTTCTCCAAATGTGTGGTTTGGGGTTTTTTAATGGCTTTGTCTAACAGCAGATAGATAGCACCCACACATTTTTCATACTCAAGCAGTTTTTATGCTCGGCTCAAATCTTCAGACTGCAAGTACTCCAAAACTCTGATCACGTACCTGTACCACACAGCTCAAGAGCTCAGGCTAGGAGTCCTCTAGAGTTTCAGAATCACCTTATTAGAAAATTGAAAGTCACGCTGGGTTTGGATCTTGTCTGGCCAGTCTTCCTGCTCACTCCTCCCCTGTGGAGAGGGATGACATCGGTCTCTAGACACTCCGCATCCCCAGTCCCTTTTGCTCTTGGCTTTCCACAGTTACATAACGATGGGTAACAATCAGCTTCTGGTACAGGAGTCAGGGAGAGAAGGTTCAATACAGCTGCAACTGCCTGCTAACCAAGGCGAGAGTCTCACAAGCTGTTCCGAGTTCTCCAGCTCTATTCAAAAGCCACATCTGCCAGATGTCCACACCCGCACGCAGGGCAGGAAAAGGAAGCTCCCGGGACAGCACGGTACAGCGGGTGCTCGGAGGAAGGAACAAGATTCATTCTGAACAACCCACGTCCCCGGGAACCCCGGGGCTGTCACCACCACGGTCAGCTCGCACTCACCCCGCGGCACGTCCCCAACTCCTCGCACTCGGCTTCGCGGCGCTGGGCGGGCGGGGACCGGCCTCCCCCGCCGAGAGGGGCCCGGCTGGCGGCGGCCCGCGCCCCCCCGAGCTGCCGCTGACGGCCCGTGAGGCAGCGCCGTGTGACTGCAGCTCGGCCGCGGCAGCCGCGCCGGAGGAAGGAGGCCGGGGCAGAACCGCCGCCCGGGCCGGGTCTCGCGCGGGGCCTGCGGGGACCCCAGCGCCGCCCGGAACGAGGCAGGGCCGGAGCGGTGCCCCCTCAGACACAAAGAGCGGCTCCGCCTCGGCAGCGCCCGGGTAGGGGCGGCGCGGGGTGCGGGGCAGGGAAGCACGCGGGGCCCCTCCACCGCCCGCCGGGTTCCAGCCCCTGCCCCAGCGCGGGTCTCACCCCCAGACGNGATCCCGCCGCGCCCCCCGCCCCAGGCGCTCACCGTCGGTCGCGGCCCCGCCGCACACCGTACGTACACACCGACACCACCGCGGGCGCGACGCCTCCTTCCCCGCTCCGCACCGCCCTGTATCGGGGCCGGGCGGCGCTGCTCCGCGGCCAATCGGGGCCCGGCGCGCAGGGCCCGGCCAGCAACAGCTGACGGGCGGGGCGGCGGCGGCGGCTCGGTCCTCCCCTCCCCTTCCTTCCCGCCTCTCCCTTTCCCTGACAGCGGCGGTGGGCGGCCGCTCCGGCACGCCCCGTGAGGGGTTGGCGGGTGTCGGGGAGTGGGGCCGGGGGGCCCGAGGAAGGCGAAGCTGAGGTAAAGGCCGCCCCTGAGGGGATGCGCCCCCTCCCGCCGCTGCCCCCGGGCGCCTCAGGCTCAGCCCTGCCCGGGGGCGAGGGGCGGGCGTGAGGGAGCGGCGGTCGGGTCGCGCAGGGCACAGCCCGGGGCCCGCAGGGTACGGCCGGGCGGGAAGACACCCCCGCGCAGCGTGGCCCCGCAGCCGCCCCGCGGGAGCTCTGAGGGCACCCGGCGTTTCTGCCCCGGCCGCCGCGCTGCCCTCGTCGTCCTCTGCGGGGGTGAAACCCCCTCGGCTACCGCCTCGGCCCCGCAGGAGGCGGTTCCCCAGCTCCCCGGGCAGCTGTACGGCCAGGCCGGAGGTGCCGCCAAGGCCACCGCAGAGGGCCCGGGGGCTCGGTGCAGACTGTGACAGGCCTCCCGGGCTGTCTGTGAGGCCCTCTGTCTCAAAGGGGTCTGGTATGATCTCATTCACAGCATGTCCGGTATATTTGGTAATTCCCGCAGTGCAGCAGCTCTGTAACCGCGTGAGGAATTGCCCAATAGCGGGTTTCTTGGCCATGACGAAGTGTTGCAACTCCTCTGGCGTGGTACAGGTGCAAAACAGATCCCAACTTGTCTGAAGTTCATCTAAAGTCTTCAGAGGTTTCTGGCAGAAAGAGTTTTGAGGGAATAGACTGACAGAAGATCCAGCTCAGAAGTTATGACGACTTATGCGAACACCTGTTTTACAATATAGGTGCTGGCTTATATCATGCATGGTTTTCTAGGGAGTAAAAGTAATTTTTCCTTTTATTAACACAGTGTCTGCCATAAGCATGTGACCATCCTAAGGGTGTTGTCCCTTTCCGTTCTCATTCAGTGGAAAGCTGAACGTGGCGCAGTACCCAGATGGATGCCTCACCTCCCTGCTCGCTCTCGAAGCTGTTCAGACATGAGCCATCTTTTGCCTGGAAGCTGTACAGCCCTACTCGTCTCAGGAAGCCTTCCTAAGATGACAGGTAACTCTGGACCGCTCCGGAATCCTACCTAGCCAGTTGGCAGCATTAGCAGAGAAGCTGTCTCCTAGTACAGGCTGCCCTAAGCATACCACCTTGAAGTTTTGTTTAATCAAAAATCCATGTGTAGCTGTGCTAGCAGTGAAAGTAAGCCAGTGTTGCTGCTTGGCCTTCCTTTCAAAAAATATTTTGGACTTCTAAAGATGTGTATAGTAGTACTTTATAATCTCTTCTATGGTGGCTGATGCAGAAAGACAACAGAAACTGCTGCTGTGCTACACTCATTAGATTCAAAGCTTAAATGAAACATTATTTTTACATTAAACAATTACTTGTCTAAAATGTTAATTCTCTGTGGTATCTCAGGTATTCCATGCCACCATGGATTTTTGGTTAAACGAAACTTCAATATGCCCTAGAAAGAAAATGAATAAAGACTTCTGCTTTCAACTGTCAAATTTTCTTCCTAGTTCTTCCTGTGATTATAAGGAAAATATTTTAATATATGCAATCTTAGCACCTAGAATTACGCAATCCTTTTTTTTTTTTTTTTTTTTTGACCAGGACTTCAATAACTCAGGCAATTCATGGGAGAGTAGGGGGAACTTTGTATTATCTCTTCTTTTCCAGGTGAGCTGGACCAGAGTAAACAAGCTATGCACAGCTCTGAAAAACCAGCTTGTTTCAAAGGGATCCTTTCAGCTTCAGACCATTATGTCATCCACTCTAAAGAGCTGCTCAGCCCAGGAGCTCTGGGAGAACTGGGCAAGCTCCGGGAGGGGGTGTCTGGATGGACTCCAGTATTCTGCTACAAGCCTGGGATATGGGGTGAGTGTAACGTGCACACAGGGACTAGAGATGGGAACCAGGGGTTCTTCACAAAAGAACTGTGATTGGGAAGACTTCTCAGTGACAGTGGAAAGGTGACAGGGTGCTGTGAAAAAAGCATTTCTATCCCATCCTCTAAGAACGTAAGATATTTTTATACTGCCATTCTTTGTTGAAGTATGACCAAATTCTCACAGAATGCTGTGTTCTTTTCATGGCTCGGAATATGTCTCCTGCAGTCGTTTGTTTGAGGACTTACCACTGGAGTGTAAAGTTTGTCTATATTAAGATCTGGGATGAAATGGGACTTCTATTGCTTTTGATACATGGGCTTCATCCACTTTGTTCACTGTGGCATTGCTTTAGTAAGCATTCATCTGTGCATGATAAACAATTTCCTTCCTAAATGACAAAAGAATCTGTGCTCTGTAGAGGCAAAGTTAAGTATTTTTTTACCCTGAGGTTTCTTACTGGTTTCTTGTGTCCCCTTGGATAAAACTTGCATTTTTGAATAACATCTTTTTTCATCCCCATTTTAATTGGTGATTTCTCTTTCATCTACTATTGTTGCTTGGTACATCCATAACAATTTTAAGGAACAAAATACTGGCAAAACTTTTTTTTTTCTCTTTTGGAAAAAAAAAATCGTAGCTTATGAGAATATACATTTGTAATATCCCTTTACAATGAGTTTCTCCAAATTGCTGTATCTGTGGATGCAGTGTTCAGATTACCCTGTGCATTTCTAAAGGGAAAGAAAGAGGAAGATTTTTGCACACGGTTTAGGGTGAGTCTCAGTAAAAGCTTAACAAACTGAAATTGAATGTGATTGGTAAGTGACTGCATGCTACCATGCTTAAACCCACTTGTGACTGTTACATCCCCCCCATCAAATTATTTACTTTATTTCTACTTGAGATTAATCACTGAGTTAATCAGTGTTGTACATTACTCAAGAGGAAAGCAACAGAACAAATTAACACTGAGCTTAGATGTGGTCAAACAGCATTCTGAATTATTTAGAGGCAGCTGATGAATTTCAACCACTTTCATTGCCTAGGAGGATAACATTCTGTGTTACTGATGATCTAGAATGTCTTCATGCGTTTAATTTTTTTTTTTGTTATATATATTACTTCATGGTCTTGAAACAGGCATTGAAGTTTGATGTGTTTAGTGTCACTTTAAGAAAGATGAGTGAGGAGCTGTCAGAGCTACACAATAATTTTCTGCAAATAGGTTCTTTAACTCCTAACCTGCGGCAATCCTGTTTTCAGCAAGGATCCCTGAAAGTATAATTTCACCTCTGAACGCATTTAATGGTTTGGAGAAACAACAGTACCTTGTGGAGTTTCAGGCAGGTCCTGCGTAATGGGAATATATGAGTGGTGCTGTGAGGCAAAGCGAGACAAGGTTGTAGGGCCAGAGTCTGTCACACCCTTGGGTTCCAGACCTCTCCTGATGGGGATCCTGCAGCCAGCGGGGCTGTGTGCCTCAGGACAGAGGTCAGAGAACAGCCACTGTCATTCCAGAGGTGGGATGGCATGGGAGCACGAGGTGGAGGACGAAAGATGACTGAAAGATCAGGCATCGAGGAAAGGTCTTGTCAGGAGTGGGAATAGGATCTTGTGTGTGGTGGAAGCAAAGGATGAAGGGGAATTAAGTTCACTTTGTATCATCATACTGTAGTTACTGGTAGCCATCATACACTTGTGCCTGGTTAATAAAGGGGCTAAAGGGAAAGAGGGTGATGGTAGTTCTGCCATTCTGATGGAGCTGGAAGGAAGAAAAAGATAACAGAGCTCACATATAGGGAATAGCTTCATCTGGAAAGAATCTATTGGTAACTGTTTAAAAAACAAACAAACAAAAAGGAGCACAGGTGATATGGAAGAAAATACTGTTTCGTAGCAAGCTAGCAGATGTGGGTAGCTACAAAGAGCTCTTGTAGCTGGGGAAAAAAAATAGATGCCAGAAGGAAATAGTTGTAGGAATTCATTAAAATATTGTCTGTTCTAATAAAATAAATCTTTGCTGTCTATAGCTAGCATTTTGCATTTATTTTCTTTGGGAAGTTACATTTCAAATGCAAAGACAATTCTGCAAGCTGATGTTATAAAATTGAGTTTTGCCTTTTCTTAGTGTTGTGTTTTGTTTTGGTTTTTTGTAAGCCTGAAAAACCTGGATCCTTGGGTTAAGGAATCTCATTTTCCACCTAAGCAGAAGCATCAGTTCTAAGAAAACTCTTCCACTTCTGTATCTGGGTGATTTTTAAATTGATCTTTTTCCCTTCTTTGTCATGAGACACGTGACAAACAAAGTGTCTTGAATGCATATCTGTTTCTCGTACAACACTGCTGGGCACTTTCACAAGTTCTATAGAGCTGTTAACCTTACAATAAATTTCTTCTAAGTGT
>VZTO01027477.1:15618-26473 GCA_013400615.1 Syrrhaptes paradoxus
CTATACAAAACTGTAGTGGTTTAAATAAAAAAAAAAAAAAAGGCAGTGCTGTCTCTCTGGTAATAGTACCACTGAAGTTATGGCAGATGGAAACAAGGTCAAGTTTGCAGTGGTAAGTCTTCTTATTGGCAAACTGACACAAACAAAGTGACTTTAAGGCACATAGGACCTCATCTGAAGATAAGCATGTAGACTTGAAAATGAGCTTTACAGGCAGGTCTAATAGAAGAATAATAGCTTTCTGTGCAAACTTTATCTCAAAAAGCATAGTCCAATGTAACTGAGATCCAGAGGGCACAGATGACTCGGCTGTATTCATTCAATGTTTCTATTTCTGGCAGCTTCTGTGTCAGGATACAGAGGGGGCTCTATTTTGTTTTATTTTTAATCTGAACAGACCAACTGAGAGCTCTGAGAATTTGATGCCTTTTTGGTTATCGGGTATGTAGGGATAAATTCTAGACTGTTCTTAGTTTCATCTTCCTATGAAGCATTGTTTTCTTCATTCTGAGTTTTTTGGGGTTTGGTCTGTCCTTTCAGAGCCCTAAGCTCTTTTTCTTCCCACTCTTGCCTGCTTCTCCTAGGCAGTGAGATAGACACTGGTAAAAACAGAAGTTTAGTAAGGTTACAGTCCTTCTCCCTACAATGCCTTTGCCTCCTGTGTATGACTTAGCTTGATTACAGCCACCTGAAATCTCAAAGAGAAAAAAAACTAGTTCCCCGAGATGACAGACACTTTGTTTTCCATGTGAACTGAGGTCTCTGCTTGCCTCTGGGGCAAGCAGAATTAATTACAGACAGATTTTCTTCTCTGCTTGTCTGGAAGGATAATGGGATGAAGAGTGATAATTACATTGAAGCTTTTTTGTCCCCTGGATGTTTCAGGGCACAGTGTGTGCCATCCTGTGGACAAACCGCGTTATGGCTGAACCCTTGAGAAAAATATTTAATCATGATATTTTGTGTGCGATAAAATAGCTTAGCTGTGCAATATGTAAGATAGTATGTATTTGCGGCTCAGTGCAAACAATCCCTCTTCTTGGATACTGACTTTGTAACTGAAGTTACTTGAGTTTGCTTGGCTCCCTTGAGGAAGCTGAATTTCTTTTGGTAGGATATGAACCACTTGTCACCACTTGTAAAACTATCAAATGTGAAATTCTTTGCAGTTTTCTTCTTAATTAAGTTTAAATCAATGACACAGAATTATGTTTTTCTGGGAACATATCAGAAATAATTCTGAGAAACATCTGTCAAAGCAGCATAATTGCTACATGCAAACACTAATAAAATAGTTTTAGAAATTTCCTTGCTTCGAGAATGAAAGCAAAAATCCCCTTAATAAAGCACAAGAAACTTGTACAAATATTTTTTATTTGAAATTAATATATCTATACTCTTTATTGGCTGACCTGTACAAGTTTATTTGATTCTTTCTTGGTAGAAAGCAAGTGACAACTCTTAGAATATTCTTTAGTGACTGAAAAGTTGTTTCCAAAAGCAATGAAGATTTGTTTTACAAGGAAGGCTCTGAAACCCCCAATGTTTGTCAAAATGTTATGCTTACTGAATGAGAGAATTTCCCTTTTCATTCAGAGATCACAGAGATCAACAGATCTTGTTTTGTAAGAGTCCTTTAGAGATAGCCCACTGCCTGTTTCTTTTAAAATTTAAAATAAGGCAAGCTTATGGTAAATGTTTCCAAAAACTAGCATGTAAAAAGCTAAAACATAGATGGTTACGAAGGTGAAGTTTTTGCTGTTAGCTTTAAAGTATAATTCTAAAAGGAAAAAGCCCCAGATAAGTTGTTCTAACTTAAAATCTAATTTGAACTCAATTAGAAGTAATTTTATGTATAAATAAGACTAATTCAAATTTGATTGAATGAATAAAAATTGCTGGACAAATAAAGTAGTGTCAATAACATGCTTATGAAATAAACTTTAGCTCTGTCTGTCCTGCAGGTAGGCAGAGCCATTTCTGGCTTTAGAGCAGACGTTCTTGTTAATAGGTCACGCAGAGATGTGGGAAAGCTGGCGTCCTGCAGTGTGTGCACAATGGAATTACAGTGCTACAGAGGTGTGAGCAGCTGCTGGTGATAGATTTGTCACCTGATATGGCCAGGTACCACTGAAGTACTGAAAGCATCAAGCAGTGGCAAAGCAGCTGGGTCAGATGGCTCTACTGTTGAAATACAGAAAAGTTGGGAACATAACTGGTAAGAAAACCCATTACTTACTAAATAAACTTCTGGGACCAAAACCGAGTGTTGCTACGTATTTGAAGATACTAATACTGGCCTTGTATGACAATAAACAGGGTCACGCACCTTGTGATAATCATAAGGATCTGTGTTTGCTGACCAATGCTGAAAAGTTATTTATGGGCTGGACTAAGCTGAGCCATGAATTTGTGGAGAAGCAGTTTATTTTTAGTTGCTGTAGATTCTGTTCTGGTGGTGGCACAGATCACATGATTTTGCTGCAGGGCAAATTCAGGAGGAGTTGCGCACGCAATCAAGATTTGCATAATCTAGGTGTACAGCAGAGCAGCCAGCTCTCAAAATCCCAAAGTGCTTTCAACCATCACATGAGGGTTTCTGGTTCACTTATTTTTATTACTAGTGTTTGTCTGCAAGGATATTAAATTGTTTACTGATTGCCTTGCTTGTCAGGAAGGATTACTCTGAAAAGACACAGGTTTCCTTTCAACTGAGGAGTGTCCTGAACATTTGGCATCCATATGTGACAAGCCATTCAAGGCTGCCAGCAATTCTGGTCAAGTGCTTTCTTCATGTGTAGCAATAGATTATGAGATTGCATTTCACCATAATTAGTCATTGTTTCGGTAAATGGGTATTAATCCTCACATTGTTGTCACTGTTTTAGCACTGTAGCTATGACACCTGTTCCCAGATGGTAACCTTCCTGGTTTGCTGTTTCCTGCAGACCAGCAATATCAAGTGACAAGATACGATATGTAGTACCTGATTTTCTGGAACAGGAACTGACACCTTCCGAGCGGAGACTGTTGGCCATTTAATTTGTATGTGGACTTGAGAGATTCACTGAAGTGCCTTTAATGAAAGCAGTCCTGCCAGAGGTGGGGAACTGAATATAAAACATTATGTCAAAGCTATTCTTAAATCATGTAACAGAAATTATAAACAGAGGTTATAAACCAAGACAGAATTCAATAGCACTAAATTCACAGTTGCCAGAACTGCAGTAAGTATTACTGCTGCTAAATTCAAATGTTTGTAGCATGAAGCAAGAGGAGTGTAAGAAAACAAATACTGGCATCTGGCTTTGGACATAATGTGTGGGGGTGATGCTGGGAACAACTTCAGAGAAGTGGATATTTGAGGCTTTAAGAAAAGCCTCATTGGATAACTATGAATTTTAGCAATAAGGTCTTAATCTTTCTATATATTTCTGTATTTCTTGCCTATATCCCAACTGGGTTGTAATAATTCTGGTGTCCAGATGGCAGCAGTGTGAAAGATTATTATGTCAGTATTCCTCACAAGAGAGGACAGTATAATTCCTTACTTCCTTCAGATCCATAGAGTTGGATCAAAGCAGTTCATTAAAATAAGTCCGGCTGATACCTTAAGTCAAACAACAGAAAGCTTAAATGCAAGATTTAGATTAGGGGTTTCAGTGGCCAGATACAACGTGAGCCAGCAAAGCTGATTTACAGCCAAGACTGTGCCACAGCTTGGCCAAACTTGGCCAGGCATTATTCTGGAGGATGGGTGAGTTGTGATTTTTGCACCACTTTGTTCAGCAACGGCATCACACACAGCAGTTGACATCATGCTTCAGTTCTGTCTATAGGAAAAATGATCCTGCAGCTTTATTTTTAAGATCAGATTCTTCCTGTACTCTGTCAAGGGAGTGGGAAAATTAATTTGAAGGCTAAGTGGCTGGAAAATCACAGTTTTCCTCTCTGTTTTCTGATGGCATCATTAGAGACTCTGTCAGGTAATGGATGACTTAATCAGGACAGATCTGCCATTTTTAAATGTGAAGCTTTTCTATCATAACTATTTATTTTTGGTTGTTTATACTAGGAGAGCTCTTACTGTCAGTGAATGGTTATTCTTGTAAGTCTTTACATGAAGTGCTAAGTGTTCTTGGAAAAATAAGTCTATCATTACCTTTTTTGACACCACACTGCTGTTTCACTCTCTAGGGGAGATGATAAAATTTACATATTTAAATATTTTGCTGTAATGTGAAAGTGTTTTGCAACCTGGTGGCTGTTATTAGCTGTTAGAGTGATGGAATAACACTATAGGAGTTGATAATTAAAATGGAAGCAATACTAAAAGGAAGACAGTAAAGTATTCATATTTAGGTTTGGATTAATTTAGCAATTCTGTCAACCAATTGCAATCCTGGGGGATCATTTGCAGTTTCAGACTGGATATGCTACTTCTGTTTCATGTAACAAATCCATTAATATTCCAATCTTTCACAAGCGTATTACCCTGCATATTACCAGCTTGCAGATGAGAGATGAGTCTTTTTTGCCTTAATGGCCATGCGAAGCAAGGCACATACAGTGAGGAGGGTGTGTGCTTGGGAAAGAGGATGCAAGAGGATGGCAGGTGCTTACTATCAGGAGCTGCTGCAATAGCTTAAACTGTTGGCCTCCTCAGGAAGGGGGACTGCCTCTGGCCCCGCCGCTCTGCAGAAGCAGAGAAGGCCACCTCTGGGCATCTGCCCAGCACATGATAGGCTCTAGGGCAAGGAGTTCCCTGCCTGCCAAGAGGGCAGTGAATGGGCAGCTGCAGCCTCAAAAGAGGGAACAGCAGCAGCCGGGAAATGCTCAGCCTCAAAGCTGTCTCGCCACAGAGCACGAGCACGAGGCAGAAGTGGTATTGTGCCTGCTGTGAAGGTGGCATGTTGGGTGAGGAGACCTGGGGGCAGTTTTGAAAGCTCAAAACTTTTGGAGAGTTCACCCTTTTCATCCCACAGTTTTCCTGGACCTAGGAGGGGTTGGAGCAGCAGGGGAAGTGTAAAAGAGACTGGAAGAAAATGGGAACTGAGAAAGAATATGGTTTTATGTAAGATAACGTGTCTGAGAGCTGACTTGAAGTCATTATTTATCTGTCATGAGGGTTTCTCTTGGTTTTTCCCCCCTACCAGTTCCATATTGGTGTAGAGCAATAGTTTTGTTTTGATACGTGAGCCTAAGCAATGGTGCTGTCAGTCATGGCTTATTTATCTTCACAAAGTAATTTCTGAAAGAGAGGGTATATTTGTGGGCTCTCTGTTCCCTCCACCTCACCCCACCCCTACCCCTTCTGTCACGCACAGAATTTATTCAGGGATAATTTAGGTTGAAGTTATCAACCCCCAAATCACCACTGCAAAGCCCCCTGTCACAGCTGTTTTGAAAGCCAAGTGTTTGGAAACCGGTATTCAAGGTAACCCACTTCCTGGCAGCCTTGAAGCCCCAGCTCTGCTCTTGTTTCACACGAGCAAACTGCACCCTTCAAATGACTTTGGCACCTGTAACGTCAGGCTCTTCGACAAGTGCACTTGTCGGTATAGGTGTTTATGTTGAACAGGGCTAGTGATCACCCAAGCAGAAACCACACAGCCTGTCTCTGCAAGCTGTTAATTATTGCATTGTTAGGTCTGAAGTATTTTGTGATAGTATTTCTGTAGTAGTACATGAGAGCGAGTATATTATGGTAGTACTTGGTTTCAATGATTGCCGACATTTTTATGTGAACTCAGTGTTAAAAGTAGCTTAGAGAATAGAAGCTGTCTGCACAGTACAATCAAAAAGTGCTGAAGCTACTGTAGACTGGGTTTGGAAGTTGATGAAGCCCTAAATCCTGAGCTCAACAAAAGCTTGAGGCTCAAATGGTTCTTTTAGCTGTTGCTGCTCTGCCCAACAGGCTTGGAGAGAACCACATAGCAGTTGGAATTAATTTATCCTGCACTAAAGTTGAGTTAACTTAGAGCAGACAGAATTATTACATGGTAACATTATTCCTTCAAAGTGGAGCTCTTGCCTATCCTTTATTACCTTGACTCATGAAGCATTTGGCAGACTTTTTAGTATTTACCAAATCAACTAATATGCTGCCCCAGTCTTTGTTTTATCAAAGCTCTAAGCCCTGGATCCAACCTGATGAGAACATATTTAAAAACAAAATTCAGTGACATCATTTTTTTCCTTCCTGATCAAAAAACAGAGTGCCAACCATTAAAAGCCTTGCATGAAAACCCATAGAATTAGTGAAAAGGATTCTATATTCTGCTGTGAGTATTTTGCATTCAGAACCTCAGCTAGGATAGCTGCAGTTACTCTACAGGGTGCCGAATTGGAGGCAGTTGGTGCTTTACTAGGAATATGCAAACCCAGTGTTGTGGCTACTGAATACATGTAAGTATGCAAATACCACCCTTCTACAGCCACAGAGCCACACCGAGGGGGTGTGAGTTTGCTACTGTGCCTAATAAGTGTTCTTCCTTTTCTCAGCACACATCTCAAAGAGGATTATACCTTCCCTGCCCTTAGCCATCCAGTGCCTGAGTGCAGCTGACACCCCCAACAGCTTTTCTCAGGGAGACAAAATTCCTGTGTTCATGTTCCTGTCTACTATGAAGGAGCTGCTTAGGTAACTGCACCTCATCTGGACAAACTGCGTGCCTGGCTCATGACAGCTAAGTATTACCAGTGCTTTCAGGACTTATTTTACTTCCTGGAAAACTTTTTATCCAAATTCTTCAGCAGTAACAACCTATCAGAACAGTATCTGATAATGGAGGGTAAAAGGTAAAGAGGGGAAGAGATTATTTTGACTCAGATAATTACACATAAATCCTCTCCAGTTTTGTTAACTTCTTGTCAGTGTTACACACAAAATTACATGAAAAATAATTTAGCTCACAGGTGAGCTAAATGAGCTAGGAGGCTTAGAGAAAAGATAAGAATTAACAAAATCAATGCTAAGCTCTACCACTTTAATTAAAATTTAAGCTTTGCTTTCTCAGTCAACATTCCCATGGGCAGAAGCTGAATTTTGATTGAGTACCACCTGACATTGTAAGTAATTTGTTCTTCATCAGTATTGATCCCATCTCGAAGTTCATGCCCTTGGGACTTTGCAGTAGGTTTTCTTCAACCAATAGATGCTTGCAGCAGTGAATTATGTAGAAATTATAGTTTTGGATTTTTGGTCTGGTTTAGTTTTGTTCATTACTTTAAACATAATTCTTCCAAATATCTTGGAAGATCTATGCTTCTCAGTGGCACTGCTGTTTGTCTTTTTTTCTTTTTTCTCTTTTTTTTTTTTTTTTGTAACTCCATCAAGTTTACCTGTTTCTCTTTTAAAATATTTATATTGTGAAAAGCAAACCTATGATTGGCTTAAATGTTAGCTGTTACTGTAGGTCGGGACATTGGCTGTCATCGCAATAGCAAAATGACTGTATTTTGCTTGTACTAGCTGTTTAAATTGTGTTGGAGTTTTGTTCTGTTTGCTTTGCGACTTGAATCAGCCACTGCAACAGTGGGGAAGAAAACAAACATTCTTTCAGATTATTTGACCTAATGCGTCTACCTTGCTTCCTCTGCAGATCTATGTGTATACATTGATTACTGGTCTGAAACGTCATTCTAGCACAACTCTCCTTAAGTATCTAGTATTACTGAAATGATCAAACCTCACAGAAATTCTTTTCTAGGCTCAACAAATCAGTATACACGAAGTGACTGAAAAAAAAAAAACAAACCACAAAAAAGAAGAAAGGTTTGTATGTGTGCAGGAGAAAAATAAGGTGACATTAAGGTTTACTTATTTCACACATTTAGGACGTATTACAATATGCAAAATATGTCTACGAAGCTTTTAAATGTACATCAACTTCTAAACTGTGTTTAGTTTCTTTGATGGAAATTTAACTGTTGCAAAAACAAAAGCTAGTAAATCTAGCATACATTCCTTTTTTTGGGCTAAACTGACATCTACTTGTGTTCCGTAATACAATATATACCATTGGTGTGATGACAAAATATATGCAATATTCCATGTATGTTTCCATTTCCATGACGCTGTTAGCAGCCCTGCTGATGACTCAGTAGGGTGGAGAAAAGCGTCACAGCCCAGCGTCACGGGTGGGGCCACCTAGCACATCACGCCACTGGACGGGATGGAGTAGAGCTCTTGCAGTTACAGCATACTGCCTTGGGACTTGTGTCAAGCTTCTGAAATTGCGATGTGGCCTTTTTTCTTATGATTTTTTTTAAACATTATGTTTATTATCTTCAGAACAAAAAAATTCTAATAGGTACACAGCTCATGGGGAGGGGCAGAGAAATAATAAAGACTTCTCTTAATTTTTTTGCCATGTTTCCTCAAGCATGCAGTGAGTTGGTGCTGCCCATGTCACCACCCAGTCACTTGGTGTGGGAAAATCACAGAAGATTGGTGAGGAGGCAGCAGAAATGTAAACACGCTCGAAGAGACTTACAGCTGGGGTGTCAAAAAACACACATATCGTGCTAATTGTTGTTCAGCCTTGTGAGAAGAAGGCTAACAAGCAGAACCTCTGTGCCTGGGTAACATAGGCCTGTGCCTGACCTGCTGTGGGAAGGATCAAAGCACAGTGGAAAACATCTCAAGAAATCCTTGAAATGCAGGTGAAAGCAGCAGGCTCCAGCTGTCTCTTGTTCTGCTCTCTAGCAAGGACCGTGCTCTGCTGGTGCCTGTCCGTCCCCTCGACGCGTTTGCCCTGCCGAGTGCTGCAGAGATCCCTCGGCTTGTGAGGTAATGTGAATAAATTTACTTTTGACATTTTATCCGTGGTTTGTGGTTGTTCTGTGCCCTGACTGTGTCGGCTCACACACTTGGTCTATTGTGGGAAGAGAACTTCTCCAGGTCCTGCTGCCCAGGCGCCGCTTTGGGGAAGCTGGGCTGGGTTTGCAGACTGGCTAAAGCTGGTGCTTCTTGCACCCAGTGCCAGCCAGCAAAGGACGGGAAAGGGAAGAGCTGGTGAATGGTGGGGGAGGTGGGAAGGAAGAGGGGTGGCGGGAGGATATACGCTCATGCACTGGTGAATGAACGCTGGCCACTTGCTGCATTTGGACATTGGGTGGAAACAGTAGTTGGGCAAAAGGGAGCAATATTAGTGGGGTCCCCAAGGAGGAGTAAAAGCTGTGCCATAAGCCAGCCTCTGCCTATATGTAAGCAAAAAAACCCATGGGAGAGCGTGGCACTCAGCATAAAAAAGGCTTTCCCTTGAAGATCATGCCTTATTTTACTCTGGGAGATAGCTCCATCGTGGCTTCTCTCTCCTGTGGCTTCTGAGCTGCTCATAGCCACCTGGGGAAGGGGATTTAGTTACAAAGAGAACAACTATCCCAATTTTAGTTAAGCCATGACACCAAAGCCAAAATTACTTATATTCTGCTCCTGAAAAAAATGTAATACATAATGTGATTTCTTGATAATGATGAAAATTTATTCACCTCTAAATCTATTTCCACTCTCAGATTGAAATGCTAACCCGTAGGAAGCTGAATGCTGCTGAATCAACACACTCTCCCCCTTCCTGGGGGACTGGGAGTATTCATACTGACAGAGCCCTCATGCTCCAACATCTGATGAAAACCCTGATGAGTACGGTACCTGCAGGCGGTTCAGTGGATTACTGTGACTGCAGAGCTCACTGTTGGGCTTATTGTCACTGAGGGTAAGAGCCTCTTTTGTCCTATGAAACCTGAATCCTGGCTCTGGGATGGGTTTGAACTGAAGCTTTGTACATGTTACTTAGGGCCAGGTCCAAGAAAGGATTTAAACACAAAAACAGGACTTTAACGGATTTTAGATGCTTTCAGCCAAAAGGCCTGCACAATCCCTGCAGAGCCCTCAGGGGTTATTGACTCCCTTCAGTCTAAAGTAGATTAAAGCACTTAAATACTCTCTCTTCCCAACTGCTTCACCTGAATTACAGTGGGTGAAGCAGTCCTTGTTGAAACCCTTTCAGGGATCTGCCCAGTAATTCATTTTCTGTCTTATCTCTGAGCTGTTGGGGTAGATAGGAGGAGTGACATACTTATTTTTCAAAGACTGAATCCAATGTAATTGCCTGTAAGGGCACTAGTTAAAATCACTGTATCTGTTGAAGGTTTCTTTGATAATTTTACATTTTCTTGAACGCGGTGTTGTTCAAAATAACTGATCTTGGTGACACAAGGAGTATTGTAGAATTAGGGGAGAGTTTTTGGAGCGGAGGCTAGCCACGCCGATGACGGGGAAGTTGAAGATCTCTTGTTTAATTTGTCAATCTATGAGTAAGCCTCCTGGCAAGAGCCGCCGAGTTGCCCGGCACAGGGCTGTCCGTGTGGCTGGCGGCGCGGGGGAGTGAGGGCGGCGTGCGTCAGTCCCTCTCGGTCCTTCCACGGACTTTCTTCCGCCGGCTCCGCTCGCAGCCAGGTCCCGGGCCGGCACAGCGCGGCGGGGAGCGGGCACCGCGCTGCCGGTACGTGGGGGGGGGCGGCTCCTGCCGACCAGCGGGGCCTGTCCGGGGCCCGGGGGGGAGGCGGCGGAGTGTCCTCCCGAGGCAGCCCTCCGTGGGCCCCCGCTCGCGGTCCTCGGGGGAGCGGGCGGAGGAAGGCGAGGGTGGGGACGGGGCGGGACGGGACCAGCCCTGCGGGACGGTGGTTCGCGGAGCGGAGGCAGGACCCGCAGCGGAGCGGTAAGGGTCGCGCCGCCCGGAGCCCGGCTGCTGCCGCCGGACGGGCCCCTCCCGCGGCGGACGGGCGCGGGGGGGGGGCTTTGCTCCACGGCCGGGGCCGCTTTCGGGGTGCGCAGCGCCGGCCGCGGCTC
>VZTO01027477.1:36431-70002 GCA_013400615.1 Syrrhaptes paradoxus
CAGTCCTCAGGCACCTCCCCTGATTCCCATGACTTGCCAAAGATGATGGAGAGTGGTCTAGCAATGACTTCCGCCATCTCCCTCAGCACCCGCGGGTGCATCCCATCAGGACCCATGGATTTATGGGTGTCCAGATTACTTAACCTCTCCTTAACCCAGTCTTCATCTACCAGAGCAGGGTAGGTTTGTGCTCTTTGAAATCAGGCGTTATGCATTAGTGGCTCTTCCCAGACATGTCTGTATCAGTGGTATTTTATAGAAGAATGTATTTGTAAAACATATTGTGGTTAAAGTTCTAAGCTGCTCTGTACCTATTTGCAGGGAGCAAAGTGCAAATGGAGACCATGGAGAGTCTCTTAGTGCCTTGAGAGATTGCGTAAGGTGGTATAACGTGCAGTTTACCTACTGACTCAGGCTGTAAGTCTTCCCTAAGCTAAAATAAAATGCTGAAAATCCTTTCTAGTGTCCCTCTCACCTTTGTTTTCATTACTATCTACTCCTTGGGTTAATGCTTGTTGCCATACCAATTTACTGGAGTTACTACCTTATCTGAAGCTTGACTAAGTTTGATGCTCAGAAACTCTTTCTAATCATGATTGGTTTGTTTGGGTTTGGTTTTTTGGGTGGGGGCTTGGGGATTGTTTCTTTCCTCCACCTCCCCCCAAATAAAGGAGGTTGGTTTTCAGTTAGTTCTAGACCCAGGCTTGCGATGTGCTGTAGGGGCAGGGGCTTGGTGTGTGGTTGGCCCTTACTTTCTTCAGAAGATGTAGCATCTCACTTCTGAAACTGCATACATAGAAACAGGTGTTTAAGATTAAAAGGCGTTGCATTTATTTTCAAAAGCAAGTGTTGGAATAATGGAAAATAATAGAAGGGTTATGAAGAGGTTCTGTGAGGTTCTCTCATCTACTTAACGCTGAATGACATATATAATTTCTGATGTGTAGCTGTTCTTCAAACTTTCAAGAGGGAAGGCACTAAAACTCTCTATTTAAGCACCAGATAAATTGTCTAGAGAAAAGCTTATCATTTTAAAGGTTTTTTTTGTACTGCTTTCCTTAAAGTTTACTCTGAGGAGTTTGTTCAGTTGTTCCTCATTGCTACCTCTCTGTCTTCATTATTCTCTCTGGTTAGTTGAAACTAAGGAAACTCAGTTTCTTTGGCTTTCTCAGAAGTCCTCCCTTCTAGCCTATATGATTGTTCTTGGTGCTTTTCTTTGCAATCTGTTGTACTCCCATGGGGGCTTTCCCGGGGCAGCAACACTTTTCCAGCTGTGGTGTGGATACTGGTTTTGCTTAGGTCACTGATAATAGGCTCCATGTGTTGTTAATTTACAAGTTCAGGATGCCTTGACCTCAGGGTGGCTGTTACAGGAATGTCTTGAAATGGTGTTGAAGAGATGTTTTTTCAGAATATGCAGTGGAAAAGTTCCAGATCTGTGCACAAAGTAGCTACATTCTTTCCTGGGGTGAATCTTGTTGATGCAACTGGGTGTTAAACTGGTGCTTTTAAGCATTGCAGTATACTAAAAACGGCAAACAAATTTTGGACTTCATCCGCACACGTAAACAGAATGGAATGAGGTAGCCTGGGAGAAGGTGATTGTAGATGCATAGTTTTACAACAGTTATCTCTACTTTGGAATAATAAATTCTCTGATAAAGTAGTCATTCTAGCTGTTTTCAAGGATCATTCCGTCAATTGTGTGGGAAACTATTGTCCAGTAGGTCATTGCACAAGAGTTGTAGGTTGGTTCTCCACTAACTGTTGTTCCTCCACTTTCTGCTGTGACTGTGTATTGATTTCAGTGTGAAAGAAATCGTGATCTTCCATTTTCTCAGGAACTGAATTCCCCAAAGGCAATTTAAAAATTTAAGAATTAGCCAGGTTTTATGATGAGATTTTTTTTTTTTTTCTCCTCTTGTCTTCTGGGCCAGAAAGCCAGCAAGGTCTTAATGGACAATGTTACTCTCCTTGATTCTTCACTCTTCTTTTCCTTGTCCTTCTGTGTAGTGACTCTGCATATGGGGCAGCCAGGTTACAGCACACTCTGGATTGTAAAAATCCCCAGCATAGCTTGTGAGGAAACAATTGTTCACTGGCTGGCCTTGAGAGTTTAACCAGGTCTCAACTGTGATCTTTAATGTTCAGCTTTGAATCAGCTTGTGTCTGCACTTGACCACATTCCTCTTTGGTTTATTTCTGGGAGTAGGTGTCACTTTTGTATAAGGTAGAGAAGGAAGTTGGGCTGTGAACCTTGCAAATAATCTCCTGAAGCATGTGACTACCAAGCTAGCGAAGTTGTGTGTTTTATTGCCCTGCAATACAGTGGTGTCCCGAGATGTGATATGAACAATGGGGAGAATTGTTGAGCTTCGAATGCCTGGTGTCTCACACCACAAGACACTGCATATTTCCAGCAAGCTGCTGGTTTCAAAGCAGCAAGCTTTGAAAATAGTGCTATATTGTTGTTGGTATTTTAATTTCTTAACATACTTCTTTTTTCTTACTTTTCACCTCACCAGTGGAATTTCTCTTATTCCTTTTATTCATGATAGTTCTATGGTTAATGGTAGTTTCTATATTAGTTTAAGAATATAGAATTAATATTCCAAATACAGTTTGCCCTTCCCAGATAGTATTGGGACTTGCATGTATACAGAAGGATCAAATGTGCAACAACAGAGAATGGAGTGTGGCTCTCAGCTGTCTGATGGTCCTTAGGAGGAAGAGAAAAATGGAGATGTTTAATCAGCATTGATGCTGTGAGAGATTGTTCAGCAAAGAAATTGGTGGGCAGAGTCGGTAGGGAGGGAGAAAGAGAGGAAGTCTGCATTGAAATCAGTCTTTTCTTTCCAAAGAATCGTTTTCTTTCCAAAGGCAATCATTAGCATTCTTTTATTCCGTAGTTAAATAACAATTGGTGGAGGAAAGTGCCATTAACAAACTCATTGACACTTGGGTAAGCAGCAAAAATGGCAACTTTAGGCATATTTGAGAGTTGTAAAAGCTTTGAGTGGGGTTGGATGTGCTTAACTGGGGTTTATTTTTCCTTCAATATAAATATATTTTTATTTCAAACCGCAGTAGAAATAGTCTTTCTTGCATATTTGAGATTCACCAGAAACCAGGCTCATATGAATTAGCAACTACCATGTCACCTATCATACTGCTTGACTTTTCGGGAGAAGAGGGGGTTCTTAGAGAATTGGGAGAAATGGTCAGATAGCTTAGTATACTGATAAAGATGTCCTGTGTCCCTGTTTTAGCATTTTTAATTTATAAAGGAAGAATTGCTGGTGGGAAAATGTGTAAAAACTATCCTGTGAAAAAGAGGAGGGAAGGAAGCAACAGCAACAAGGAAATAAAGATTAACATTTAATACTCTCAGAAACAAATAACAGTCAATAAATTTTATGCTACTGAAGGTGCATTTTAATCTAGTTATCTTCTAGCTTTCTGTCTGAATATGGCCTAATTAATTGTCACTTGCCCTCAATAAATAATGTGTTTTGTTATAATTTTCTCTCTGCTGTGTTTTAGATACAATGTCTGCTCCGAGTGGCATCCCCGTCCCATCCGCACCACCTTCCTACGAGGAAACAACAGGAATCAGTGTGAACTATCCTCACCCCTATCCTGTCCCAGGACCTGGCCAGAAACCAGATGGGAAGGGAATGAACCCTCCCCCGTACATGGGGCAGCCAGCACCAGTGAATAACCCTGGTAAGCCTGAGGAATTCTTCTGTACCTCATGTTAAGAAAGTGTCAAGTGGCTGTGTAACAGGTGCTGTGCTGAAGATTAAAGATCATGGTTCACAGGTGTTCCCTGCCTTCCAAAAATATTTTTGGAGGCAATAAGGTGAATCAATTCTTGTGAATCCTTCAGCATGCACTAATATTGATAACAACGCTTTGCTCTCTGCATTTTTTAATATAGACTTACTCTTAAGACAATGTGTTTCTGCATTAGGAAGTGCCATGGTGATTTCTCTGTGCCATTGTGCATTTCATTGCTCTGAACCTCAAGTATTTCAGAGTAGTAGCTGGTTCTAGCTCAGAGGAAGTTGATTAATTATCTTTTTTTCCTTATGACCCATTGAGTAAACAGCATATTTCTCTGCTTAGTTACAGTTCAGACAGTGTATGTGCAGCAGCCAGTAGTGTTTTATGACCGCCCGGTACAGATGTGCTGCCCTTCCTGTAACCAGATGATAGTGACACGTCTCTCATATGACTCAGGAGCTTTGACTTGGCTGTCATGTGGTGGCCTTTGCCTGCTGGGGTAGGTTGATTCCAATTTGCACTTTATTTTTCTCTTCTTACATCACCTTTTATAGCTCTAAGGAGTAACAAAGCTCTCTGCTCTGTTGCTTTCTCATTCTGTCTGGGACCTGACTCTTGATGGTTTGAATAGCCTACATCTGCATTTAAGTCCTGTAAGACCTTAAAGCACCTCTAGAACACTAGAGTGATGGACTCCACAGTGATGTGTGTTCTTCCTAAAGCTACATGGCACCAGTTTTACTGATGGTTTTTGCAGGAAATACATTTAACCTTCTTGTATATGAAACAAGTGGTAAAACAGATTTTTTTTTTTTCTTTGCAGGTGTATAGCTGGCTGCTGCTTAATTCCCTTCTGCATTGATGCCCTGAAGGATGTGGATCACACCTGTCCAAACTGCAATGCTCTTGTTGGTTCTTACAAACGTTTATAGGCAGTGTTTAAACATCGATAATTGATTGTTGAAGTTGGTTAGCACCTCTACAAGCCTTTTCTGAAGTTTCATGGTGACTTCTGGTTGTTTCTGTGCATCCTGTCATAGAAGCCAATCAAAAGTAATGTCTGTTGCTAGATTGTTTGCATAAGAATTTGCTTGAGGGGATTCTGACTTAGGTCTGTGAAAAGTATACCTAATCTTTATGGGCCACTCAGTCCAGCTCCAGTTGATGGCAACTAAATGTTTTCCCTTTCTGCTTTATGCACAACAGGTTGGTGATCTTCAGTTAATCTTGTCTCAGCCGTGTTGCACGCTGGTGTGCTTGCTTACAGTCTCAGCACAGACCGAGAGGAGGACTCTGTGGGGACCCGTATAGTCTCAAGTTTGGTGCTGATGCTTTTTCAACAGCACTGTTTACAGACTGGCAGGGAGTTGCTTGCCTCTGAGACAGGTGCCCCTCTTTCACAACAGAAGTGATCTGTTGGCATCTTTTCCTGAGCACTAAAATTCACTTTAAAACTTTCTTAGTTGAAAGAGAACCAAACCTAAAGTCTTCTTCCTTCTTGGAGGCTGCTTTACCAAATGGACAACTCAGGTTATTGTGCATCAGTGGTTATTCAGTGTAGTACCTGAATTTTCTTGCTAGTTTAAAGTCTAATCATATCTCTGTTAGGCAGTAAAGATGTTCATGTGGGAATTTTAAATACATTTTTCCCAGTGTGTTTTGTTTAGTTGTTTTTTCTGTACTGATGATTTGTAAGTCTGTGAAGTGTTCTCTCCACCCCAGTGGAAATGCACAGAGCCTTGGTTTAGCGACAGAAAACTTCCTTGTACATTTGCATAAATCAACTGGTAGGTCATAAACAAACCTCAGCCTTATCTTAAGGCTTGAATTCTACCTGCAAAACATAGATACAGGACCTGGGCTTTTAACTGTTGATCTGTTTGTTAGTTACTGTTTCTTCATTAAGAAGGTAGCATGCTTGTCAAGGAGTTTCTCTGATGATTATTTAGACTTGTACTCTGATTTTTCTAAATGAAAGAGAAGTTCAGTTTTCAGAAACTGAAGCTGGATGTGCTTATTTAAGATGATGATGTGCGGCCTTAAGCAACCTGGTCTAGTGGGAAGGTGTCCCTGCCCATGGCAGGGGGGATGGAACGCGATGATCTCTAAGATCCCTTCCAACCCATTCTATGATTTCATTATCACAAAAAGGTAGGGAATAAGCATCTGAAGGTTGAAGTATTTTCCCACGTCATAAGCAGCAGGCTTGGTCCAAATAACATTGTGATGCATATAAATGATACCTGTCTAGGAAAGGCAGAGAGGTATTTAAAGAAGGCTATGATACTAACACTGTATTAATCTCTGTAAAAAGTAAAAAGCTAAAATAAATACTGCGTTTACTGTTCTTGCAAATGTGCCTTCTATAAATGTTTGGTATAAGTTAACTTCTCAAAAGTCTTTCAACACTTCACATTTGAAATCAAGGAGTTCTGTGGATCACAAATACAACCTCTAGGCCATGTGTTAATTGGTTTTTGTAAACTGCTGCTGCTTGTGGGTCAGTCTGCAAGTGGTTTAAGAGCTTCCTTGTGCATTTGGAAAAGGTTTCTGATTATGTGTCTCCTTGTACCATAAGAATTTGCATCAGTAGCTACTAATTGGCAAGAGAATGATGGAGATAAAAAGCTGGTAGTTTTGTAGCTTTCCACTTTAATGTGGTATGAGCTCGTGTTTTTTTTCTGCTGCTGCATCACTGTAATGCTTTTGATGTTTTTTTTTAAGGGGCTGGGTGATGCTCCATTGAATTTTCTGTTCTGGTGACACAGGCACTGATGCTAACTTAAGCAAGTCACTTTTGTTATTGTAAAGAAGTGTTCCCCACCTCCACAACCCCCAATTTCACTGAAAATATGCTGCTTGTCAGTTTATCATCAGAGCAAGACAGGAAGAAGCAATGAAGCATGCAGAGTTTCCAAACTTGATGTTTGCTTGCATGGCAGGGAGGATTTTAATTTATTTTAGCATCCGTGCCAGTCTGGTCTGGACAATTCTGACGTGTTTGTTTGGTAAGTTTTGAAATTGTTATTCCCTTAGCTCCTCTTTTCTCTACAAAAGGATGGTTGGAAAATTTGAGGTGGAGGCACCAGAATGCAGAACACTGATCCAAAAAATAATGATGTGGGGTTTTGTTTTGTTTTATGGGCACAGTCTGTTGCCTCTCTTTAAATTCCTCTTACAGATTGAGAATAGGACACATAATGTTGGCAGCTATTCCATCTAATTAGGCATTCTGCGAAACTTTCTGCTGCCCCTTCTATACTTAAATTTCCTTAAATACAAAGCCTGTATTTGTTCTTGTGTATGGAATTATCTAGAGAATGCACCAAAGTAATTTACGTTGTTAAACTTACTTTAGACAGACAAATGCAGGATGTAACTTGCTTTGTGTGAACGTGCTTTGTGTTTGATTACGTTGTAGTTACTATTTGTGTTTAAAACTGATTACATTTAAAATAAAAACTTTGTCTTTCATATCCAGTGCTTGTAATTGGAAAATTGTAACATTTGGAATGTTTCCAAATACGTGAATGGCTGAAATGTTAAATTACAAGTCAAGAAATGTAATTACAGGGTGAAATTTTTCAGTCTCACTTGGGCCAAGTCTCTGATAAATGGTGTTCTCTGGCCAGCAGACCAACTGTTTACACACAAGGACACATTCGAAAATGTGTTGCTTTCCTGCAACTCAGGCCCTTTATTTTTTTTTTTTTTTTTTCCAGTTGAAGCTGCTTTGGGTAAAACTTTTACTTGCAATAAACTAAACAAACACATATGGTTGTGGCTACAGTTTTACATACCAGTGACCAGTAGGAAAAAAATAATGTCAAATATTGTTCTCTTCAGTCAGAAAGAATCCCTATTAATCATGCAGAAATACCCTGCATTTTTTAATCTCTTAAGCACTTTTCCTTTGGTTTTTTCTCTTTTTTTCTGAGATGCAGAAAATCCAGGAAGGCAAGATTAATGCCTCAAACAATTGTGTTCTATGGCATTGATTTTTATAAAGCAATGTTTCGGTTGATTTGTTAATAAACAATTTGAATCATGAGCAAATACTTTCTGTTGAAAGATACAGACTTCAGAAAAGATGCAGACTTCATGTGCTCACACGATTTGCACAAGGGAGGAAGGGAGGGCATAGGCCATCCGAGATCCTCCAGCCTCGCTTGACAAAGTGGGGTGAAGCCTTTGCCTCCCCCCACCTTCCCTGGGTTTCCAGGATGCCATTGCTTTCTGTCACACTTTGACAGTGTTATTTCCTTTAGGCTTCTATTTTAAATTGACAGAACTTGCGCAATGTTCAAAAGGAAATAAAATGTCCTGTCATGCAAAGAGGGTTCAAAATAAAAGCTGTTAAAACAAGAGAGTCCAGCGCAGAGCCACAAAGATGATGAAGGGAATGGAGCACCTCCCTGCTGAGGAAAGGCTGAGGGAGCTGGGTCTCTTTAGCTTGGAAAAGAGGAGACTGAGGGGTGACCTAATGAATGTTTATAAATATGTGAAGGGTGAGTGTCAGGAGGATGGAGCCAGGCTCTTCTCTGTGACATCCAGTGATAGGACAAGGGGCAATGGGTTCAAGCTGGAACACAGGAGGTTCCACTTGAATATGAGAAAAAACTTCTTTCCAGTGAGGGTGACAGAGCACTGGAACAGGCTGCCCAGAGAGGTGGTGGAGTCTCCTTCTCTGGAGACATTCAAAGCCCGCCTGGATGCGTTCCTGTGGGATCTGATCTGGGTGTTCCTGCTCCGGCAGGGGGATTGGACTGGATGATCTTTCGAGGTCCCTTCCCATCCCTAACATTCTGTGATTCTGTGAAGTGAAGAGCAGCTGATAGCCCTACGGGAGCTCAGAGCTCTTCTCTAGAAGTGGCTGCTGCCTGCCAGGTGCTGCAGCTGGCTGTACAAGCTAGTCAGCTCTGGCTGCACACACACAGGACTGCTGGGAGCTGCCTCCCCACTTCCACTGGTGGGTACACATGCTCTCTGAACTCAAGACTTTGTAACTCTGCGCTCCTCCAACCACATGCTGCAGCTCTTGTCATCCTGAATGGATTACTTTGTCGTGATGGATGTCTTACCCCAAAAGCTGGCTGGATTGATTTTATGCAGGCAGTACTGAAATTCCTTGAAAATGAGCCCCTCAAAATGGCACTGTTTTGTTCTTGCTACTTAGACAACAAAGCCAAAGCTACCTGTGAAATCCAATATGACAACAAAGATATAACTGTGACTATGGACGCTGACACGGACTTTCAGCCCTGTGGTGTATTTGAATTCAGGGCAGAGGTGAAGCATTCCGTATCACTTCTCCATCATCTGGGAATTCCCTTCTCTCTTAAGGTACTCAGCCATAGATCTTTTGTTGTGCTTTGGTTAGAGCTGTCAGCTGAGTTACACTGGCCTGAATCCAGTCACCCCAGTGAAATACTCCGGTTTTACACAAGTGCAGATGAGAGGTGACTTGGCCCAGCTGATGTGAATCCTTCTTTAACTCGAGTACACAGCTAATGGTCTGTTTCCAAGGAAACTCAGCAGGTACCTGAAATCCTGACTCTGGGATTAATTGTTTCAGGAAGCCACTCATTTGCTGTCACCTCTAGCTGATATGGCTTACTGAAGTAGAAAGGACTTTTGGTAGAAAACAGCTGTCCTTCATACCTAGAGAATTCCTTCACTTGGTTGAACTATTTGTAGCGTAGATACCTAAAATGTTTCAGTGTTGAATAAACAGAAATAGATTTGTATTCCAATCTACTTGATTTGTATTCCAATCTACTTGATAGGATCAACAGAGGCTGTTCATCCCTTGGGAGAAAGGAGTATGAGTTGAAATGTCTCCTTCCCTTTCGGAGGGTAGTACAGAGCACATCCAAGTCATCCATCCCCTTGTCTTCAAATAAAAGGATATGTAGCTAGGATACAAGATTAAAGGCAGACTTTTCTGAAAATAAAAGTTAGATCAATATTAAACCTGCATATTAAGTGTCTGTTTCAAGGGAGTATTTAATGCCAACATTTTATTAAGAGGCATTGGGTATATCCCATACTTCTTCTCCCTTAATCTTTAGTGAAATGTCTTTTATCCTCTAAATGTTTGAGTAAAAAAAAGAAAACCAGAGAGAGTAGTTAGTTATGTGCCTTATTCATGTATGAGTGTAATCATGGCACTTCAGAAATTACTGTTCCCACAGACTTTGGCAAACACAAGGTGTTGATATTTAAGTGTGGGAGATGGTGCTTACCTTTCCCCAGAGAGATTCTTTCGCAGTTTCAGGACAAAGCTGTAGAGCAGCCAGCAGCTGTAGAAGGAAGAAAATACCCTGGAGTAAAAGATTAGTGGAGCTCGATCTGTTTCATCAAAAATAAAGAAGGAAAGGCAGTTTCTTTACAGTATGTGAAAAAGAAGAGTGGAGGAGACGTAAACAACCAGTGGCTCTAGACTGAAACCAGAGAAGGGTATACTGAAATGATGGCTAATATTTGTCAGGAATGCAGATAAGTAGCCATGTAAGCATACTCCCAGGAAAAAAAAGGAAGACGCATTCTTGATGCTTTTAGTTTAGGTCTAGAAAGCATCGTAAAGGCATGTCTGGAAAATAAACTTCAGCCAAGGTGATGGTTCTTAGTCAAAAGATTGTGTTCAGTTTAGGTGAAATGCTGGGTGGAAACTATGGTGTGTGATGTGTTTACTTTTTTCTCCGCACAGATGACAATTCGAGAAGTCCTGACTGAAGCTGAAATTGAAGGAGCTCTGAGGCTGACCTATGAACAAAACACAAACTTCTCCTTTACCATCAGGAGGAAAAAAGACCAGCAAGGGTAAGAGAGTCCTTCTGAGCACCGTAAAAATGTCACTAGGCCACTGAGATTCCATGGATAAAGTTATTGGTTTAGTCACCAAAGCGCTGGTGGAATGGGTAACAAGTCTGATAAGGTGCCTAGTCACACCGACCAGTTGGAATACCTCGGGAAGTTGGTGAAGGGCTGCAGAGAGATTCGCCTCCTCTCAGCTTGGGGCATGCTTGGTTTTCTAACTGCCTCCACAGCATCGAAGTAGCAGACAGTGAAATAATCCAGAAAATTCTAGGTCTGAGCCAACCAAGTACTTAACTCGATGTAACTGCTTAAATCGTGTTAAATAGTTTTGGTACAGTTGAACTTTGTAACATTACAGACACTCCAAGCTGCTCTCAGTATGACTGTACCTGCTGTGCTAATTCCTCTAACTTTTTTCTGTCTTCTAAAACTTTTCAACATTCTTTAAGGAAATGAAGAATTAATAGAATAATTCTTTACTTCAGAAGTGTCTGATAATCAGAGTCTAAACAGAAATATTTGGTATAACGTATAAACAAAACCGTAGGCTTTGGAGGGTGTTTAAGAGGTTTACTATTTTGACATATTTCAGAAGTTTCTAGCAAAAGACTTGAAAAGTCTTGTAAATTCTGTTAAACTCTCCAATAATTGTGAATTCTAAGTCTGGAAACCATGACAAAGCTTGTGAAGTCGGATTCCAAAATATCTTCTAGTAAATGCATCAGGTTTTTAAAATGGCTGGTAAATTACCAGCCCAATTTCTGATCCAGTGGGTCACATTCTGTCCCTGGGACTTCTCATTATGGTCAGAGAGGGCACTGCTGTTCGGTCTCCTTTACCTTTGTACGAGTGCATCAAAAACTGGGAGCAGCATTGAGTGGAAGGTACTGCAGTCGGTAACTCTAGAAGCTGTGGCAGGCTCAGAGATCACACAGGTGAACTTGTGCTGTCGGTGAGAGTGGACTTTCTGAAATCCTGCTGAACACAAGTACGTTTCTTCCCTTTAGTGAAGAGCTGAATGTAAAAGCACTCCAGACTCATCCCTTCTTTCTACAACACTTTCCCAGTGCAGCAGAACTATCTTCTAAGGTAAATATCTGCAAGTTATTGGTCACATACGTCACTACAAATTCGACTTGTGTAATAATTTAGGCGTCAAGCTGCATTATTTCTAGTACTGGCATCTCTGAGCTTTTTGTTGTTGTTGAACGTGCTCATGTTTTCAAAATGCTACCAATCCCAACCTGCTGGAAAGGATTTATTGCATTTGCCTCTGCTTCTGTGCATCTGCATTAATTATGACTTCTGGTAGACTCCTCTCAAGAATATTTTTAATTATTCTGGCTACTAAGGAAAGAGAGACTAGACGGAAAGCAGCTCTGCATTTTGGCGGTTTGCAGTGCAGAAACACAGAGCTGCAGGGATAGGAAAGGAAGATGAATCGCGTTATTTGTCAGTCAAATGCAGCACAGTTACTCCTGCTCACATAAAAATGAATTTCTTATGTGTGTTGGTCAGTTTACACTGTTTTGTAGCTGTGCCTTCTGTAATGTCAACCTAAGGGAAAATGACGAATCGGATCTCTCTGGGGTCCTGAGGACCATAACATGACATACTGTGTGAAGAATGCAAGCACAATATTTATGCTTATTTTCTTTCTTTCTTTCTTTCTTTTCTTTCATTTAATGGGAACTTGAAAAGATAAAGTATGACATGAGTGAAGCAAAAGGCAAACTCCACCTCAGGATGGAAAAAAGGGATTTCAATGTTACAGCCAAGCTAACTTCCACTGGAACCAGCTGCACTAATGTCACTGAAGTAACCCAGACAATGTCCCAGGTTGGTATCGTCAATGCAGATGGCAAAAGGCAAGCTGCCGCTGGCCCCGTTTATAGAGGACGGCATTCAGGATGCTGGCTGCCAAAGAGTGAAGGTCAAATACAGCTCCAGCTGCTACAAGGTGTTTTGCCCTCGATTTCTTCAGTACCATGAGCAAAAATTTGACTGTAGGTTAGTTGGGTGTCCAATGATATAAGCTGTTGTTTAGTTTTATATGTTTGCTCCTATAGATGGAGCACATATATAGGACATTCAGGAAATAAGAAAAATAGTATATTACAAACTGAAGAACTGCCAGTTTTTATTATGCAAGTACCACACATTTATTTTTCTAAACAGGGAAGAAAATATGTCAGAAATAGATATAATTGTTCGTGCTGTCTGCTGGGTTTATTCTGGAGTAGTGGTGCTCTTGATGTTGTTAGAATTATTCAGTGAGTTAAAAAAGAAAATCAAAATATGTACTAAGCAAAGACAACTGTAAAAGGGATACTCAGTTGTTTATATATGTTCCATTATGTAAGAAGGTGACTTACTGTAGAAAAAAAGCAGAAATTAATAGCTGCTTATACAAAAGCAGTGTGTGTTAGGGAACTAGACCTTTTATAAACACATTTTTAATGCCAGATTCCATAGGACTTTATCAAAATGACATACTTGGGTTTTTAACCTTTCAGAGAACTTGGGATTTAACATGTTTCCCATCTTTAATTTTTAGTTACAAATTCTTCCAAGACAGCTTATGCTTATGGTGGTTTACCAAAAAAGCAGCAGAACACGTACGCTGAGGCACATCGCTCTGTGGGATGGCAGAGAGATAAAGGTGACAGGCGCTTACACTGGACCCTTCCCAAAGCTGCCTGGAGGTCACGACATTCAGGGTAGGTTTCTCTTTTGCCAGTGTTGATAGTGGACTATAAAATAAACTAAATCACATAAATCTGATTTCAGTGCATATTCAAATGGTTTTAATTCAGGCCTTATAAGATCTTACTTGCTTTAAATCCATGAGAAGTCTGGCTGTTAGGAACATCCACTTCAGAACACTATTTGTGTATATCTGCTTTGTGGATATGGAATGTAAAGCTGAAATAAACTTCAGTAGTGCCAGGAAAAAGTTTGGCCAGAGTGAAAACTCATCAACGAATCAAAATGTCTATTGTTATTTTACATCAAATTTCATAATTGCTCTGGATTAAATAAAACATTTTATTTTTATATTTGCTTTGGAATATTTTAAATATTTAGTGAAGAGCAAAGGAAACCTAGGAACTAGTTTTGGACTAGATACCACTTGTAAACAGAGAAGAGAGTTAAAGTATTTCCACCACTTTCATTCTAGCCAAGGCACTAGGATACCTAGCTGGGGGGTTGCTGACTGGGGTTCACATCTGCATGTGGTTTAATTCAGAGCAGCGATTTGAACAAGAAATCCCAGTGCACGGGGCTCTCCCTCCCTTCTCCCTCATGGTTCCATTTTGAATAAAACAGCTCCATCGTTCTGTGCCAGTGATTGTTTCATTTTTTTCAGAATCACAAACAACTTTGGTGGGAGGCAGGGAGAATACATGTCGTATGAGCAGTAGTACACTCTGCAGTGTAGATCAGGGGCTTGGTTCTGTAATTTTATGACTTAAAGATCCAGTTTGGGAAATACGGGTAAAGAAACATAGTTATTTCCTTCCAGGAGCTTTATAGGATCTGTAGTCTTACCATGCTGTGAGGTTACCATGTGTGCGGTAGCTAGCCAGAAATGATCGCAGCTCCACCAGGGCTTGTGGAGCTTGAGGAAGATTCAGCCTCAGATACCCTGTAATCCCGTGGTCAGGGTCGCTCACTATGGCACCTGAATGCAAATCTTTCACAGCTGAAGGAAGGAAAGGGTTTTGAGGTGACCTGAGGTTTGTTCTTCAGTCCCTGCACCAGAGGTATAAAGAGACACATCACACAGATAACATTTTTTCTGAATGTTGCCCAAGTATCCCTTTGAATTTGGAGAGTAAAACCTTTTTATTTTAAGTTCACTTTTGTTTATTTTTCTGTTTTCTGTTTTATTTGTTTCTATGTTTTTGTCCTTCCTGGATATAATTTTTTAAATTAATTTATTGTCATCTGATTCTGAAGATTTTTTTCAGAAACTGTAGTAAATTTTGTTACTCTACTCCATGGAGTACTGGCCATGCTGGCCACTACCTTGAGGTGCTAAACCCTTCCATTGAGGCTATGTTATCTGAAAATAGAGAAAATAACTGCACTTGTTGTTTGAGACTTGGAAGCTATTCCTCTTCTAGTGTAAGGTAATCTCAGCTTCATAAAGATCATTTTCAGTTGCTTTGGTGTAGGTATCAATCTTTTGGTTACTGCAGGTGATTACTGCTTTGTTGGTAAATAGAGGACTCCTCTTTTCCCTTACATTTCTTCCTACTCAGCAGAAATCAGCACACTAAAGTCATGTCGATGTTGGGTAGGTGCACAAAGACCAGGTTTTCTCTGGGAACTGACTGTTGCCCTGTTACCTGTGGGATACATGTCCTATGACTTTTTTTTAAATCAGAAAACAAACAGTCGTGATTTGTGGTGGGGAAAACTTACTTGCTTTTTTCCTCTGTAGTGGAACTTTTCCATCCTCTCTCCATCGCTTTCCCATGGCATGCCAGGGTCAACCTGTATGTGAAGCATTCAGCACGCAGTCACCGGGATGATCTTACTGTCATCTGGAATGAGAAGGACCAGGTACAGCAACCCAGAGCAAAGAAATGTCAGGAGAATTACAAGTGGTTCTTTTATTTTTTTTTTTTTAAACGCATTAAGCAAGTAGGAGGCAAACTATCCTTCCTCTTGGATGTATAACAGGCGATGACTATGAAAGATGAGCAGCTGATATTCTTGTTGGAAGCCTTTTCAGGCCATAAGTTTTGGTTTTTTTTTTGCTTGCAGTAACCCCATAGCTTTTGCTGCATAACCAAAGGCAATGAAATGCAGGGGGTTCAAAGCACTGGATAAAGGCTATTCCCAGCACGCTCAAAGGCTCCAGGACAGCTNAGGACCAGGTACAGCAACCCAGAGCAAATAAATGTCAGGAGAATTACAAGTGGTTCTTTTATTTTTTTTTTTTTAAACGCATTAAGCAAGTAGGAGGCAAACTATCCTTCCTCTTGGATGTATAACAGGCGATGACTATGAAAGATGAGCAGCTGATATTCTTGTTGGAAGCCTTTTCAGGCCATAAGTTTTGGTTTTTTTTTTGCTTGCAGTAACCCCATAGCTTTTGCTGCATAACCAAAGGCAATGAAATGCAGGGGGTTCAAAGCACTGGATAAAGGCTATTCCCAGCACGCTCAAAGGCTCCAGGACAGCTTTTGAGACTAGATGGAAAGAATAGCACAATCATGGTTTAAAAGGCAGCTTAGGGGAAAAGAAATAAAATCTAAGACGAATGAGGAAGTGTAAGCACTAGTATGAAGCTGACAAGGATGAGGAACCTACCTGTTGCATGGATAGGTGCAATGTTTACCAACACCGAAGTGTGACACATACTCGTGTGCAGCATTTTCAGCTTTACTGATGCCGTTGAAGCTCTTCTGTATTTCATTCTTTCATTCTCCTCTTTATTAGTCAGAATGACAACTTTGGGACAGTTTAAACCAGTTTTTATTTTCTTAAAGTAAGTCAGCATTACTTTAAAAAAATATAAATAGTAAAAAAGACAGAACTGGGAGAACTTTGGTTAAGTTGATTTCCAAATGTGGTTAAATGGGGAAGCTTACTGACTTGCAACTAACTATGGAATTTTCTTTATATATGTGTGTCTGAAATACCGCACCTTGGCTGAGTGTTACATTATCTTCTAAATGAAGGAAAAATAAAAGACAATGTATAAAATACGTTACCATACAGAAACATAAGTGTGCCTGCAAAAAGAACTAGAAAGTCTTGATTTCTTCTAAAAAGTGCTAAAATTCCAAAATTTACTTTAGAAGTTGTATAGAATGTATTTTTGTACTACTACTTAAATTACCACAACTATTTAAATGCCATCACTATTTACATTGCCACAAAAAATACTTTCCAGTGGTGTGTGATAGCTCTCAGCAAAATTGGAGAATTTAGTTCCTGATTCTGCAAATGTTTTTTCTTGTGCTTCAACTTTGAAAGCTGTGTCTAATCACTGTGGCAGTGGAGCCTTCAGTGCCTAAAGGTGAGACCAAACTTAAGCCCCACCAAACTTAAGCATGGTTTATGATTTTAGTAAAATACAGAGAACAGTGTTATTTTCAGCTGTGCCATGTAGGAAATTCAAGTAGCAAGAATGTCCTCATTTGAACATTAATTTGCCTCGCTGCTTTAAAAAGGACTTTATTACGCACGTAATTCAGCTGAGGAAAAGGTGCAGAGAAATCTTACCGGGTGTATTGTTGAGGCCAGTATGTGAGAGATGTTTTATTTCACAAATGTTTTTTACATCTGTTGATACGGATCAGATATCAGTGTCATCTTCGCTGAAATTTGGAAGAGCTCGTACAAGCTACAGAGCCACTGTTGCCCACCCATTTAATTACACTCTGAAGCAACTGGAGGTCCATTCCCTCTCAGAAAGAAGAGGCAGAAAGTACAGCCAGCAGGTGAGATCATGACAAAGGGCTGCAAAATACCAAGCTGTAATTCTGTATTTGCTGTTAGTGCACCTTTCATCTAATCGAATTGCAGAACCAGACATCATCCTGAAAAATGTAAAGAGCATCAAGTGCTGTTATCTCCTTGTGTCCAAACCACCAGCGTTATTTCCTTTTCCAAGCGTAACGGGTGCTAGCTGACAGCACTGCCATGCACTTTTAGCACTGACCCATTTTGGATGATAAGAAGCCAGAAGTGTGCAGGAGCCAGCCTAGCAATGAAAAAGAGGCAAATTTTGTCCACAAAGTGATGAACAGACTCCTATTCCACACATAGACACACAAAAAAGCCAGAAACCCTTTGATACCTATGTAGAATTTTTGGCCTGTATAGGGAATTGCAGTACAGATGTGAAAGTGTGTGAGAGTAGAAAGGCTTTACATTACAGTTGTGAGAAGCACTTACAAAGCATGTATGGGGAAAAAGAGAACTCCACAAATCCTCCTTCATGATCAAAGACTACGGAGTATTTTCTGCCGGCAGGTGCACTGCGTGGGCCGGGACAGTTCTGCTCCATGATGAGTGGCACAAACTGTGCAGTGTTCCGTTTGTTATCTGGAGTCCTTTCAGTACTCCTTGTGGTGCCACAGAGTGCTCTGGGGCTGTTTTCACTAAGTAGGCAATGTCTCAAGCGTCATATTCAGAGGAATAAATTCCCTCGCAGTGTCACGATCCCGCTGGTGTCACTGATTGCTATGCATGAGCTGCCCAGTGCAGCTTCCAGAGAAGAGAACAGAAAGTTGCAGAAGTGCCGTTCTCCTTTCCGCTGGGTTGTCTAAGGCACTGAGTTTCCAGGCCACCTTGAGTTCAACAGAGTTTTAACATGTTTCTCGAACAGTTTTAATTGTGTTTCTTTTTTTCTCCACGGGGTGGAGATCATTCTGCAGGATCACCCTGCAGGCTCTTCTGCTAGTCCCAGTCTTGCCTCACGGGACAAACCCTCGTCTGGTTTCAGCTGCAGCTCACAGGGAACGGTGGGCAGCCTGCTGACCTCCGACTGACCCTGGTGGATAGATCGAGGATGACCATCACGGCCTGGGATGGCTGTATGACATTCTCTTCGGGTCAGGTATCTTCGAGTCTAAGATGGGATGGGTGTAGTTTAATTTCTGGGTTTGAGTCTCACAGAATGATTTTTTCCTGCATTTCTTATCATATGAAAACTTTTGCTTGAAGTCAACCTTTTCTTTTCCTGTCTCAGAGGAAGAGAAATAAAACCTCTGAAGAACTCTGTTGCCAGATACGTTTGTATTTGGGATGCAGCTTTCCCTCAGGACAGACCCGTCAATGCCTTAGGTTTCTTGGTAGAGGTTGAAGCAGTCTTCTGGATGTAGACCATTCAGGGGCTCCCAGAGGGGTGTGTGTTTGCCCAGAATGCATACTCCTCTAGTATACACTGAACACAGGTTTTTAGAAAATTACTAATAAGTATGCCTTCATTTTTTTCCCTTTTCCAGCTTCAGAGAGTATTAAGTCTGGAACACCTGCATGCGTGTGGGTCTCTAGAGCAAAGATCAGCGTTGTTTAATGAATATCTGGATCTGAACTGGGATGACAAAAAATTCAAACACAATTTCACTTATGAGGTAAGAGAAGGCAGTTGTATCTGTTAACTCACCGTTTTTATGGAAGCTGCTCTTAACAGATGGGAGTTTATTTAGTTTCTGTATGTAATCTGAGGGGATTTTAAGAAAGCTTCTGTAGGATTCCACTTTCTGCGAAATACCATTATTTCCTTTTACCTTTCACATATTTCTCTGCATAGGAAGAAGGCTAAATGTAGCATAATTAAGAAAAAATGAGCTCTTACAAACTAGAGGCCTCACTTGTGCTGCAAGACTATTGAGTTAGTTCTGTAGGATGGGAACCAGTAACTGTGTTGATAAGCCAAAACTCTGTCAAGTGGAAATGTTACGTTAAAACCCAGAAGCTACTAGAATAAAAAAAGCCAGCACGGGGACAGGATGAGGTTGAGAGCTGGGATGAGTAGGCACAGAGTAGTGTCAAAGTGTTTTAACTTTATTTTCTTTGTTCATTGCAGAGAAACCGGTTCCCGTATCCTGATAAATTTCAGTTAGAAGCTGTTCTGGAAAATATTTTCCTGACCTCATGCTCTAAACAGAAGATTCTGGGTAAAGTAGAGACAAACTACTCATCTTCCCTGGAATATTATATGAGTTTTGACTTCTGTGACCTTCCGAATGTAAGTCCCAGATAAACGTATGGAACCTACTTCTCTTCAAATGTATTTACTGTTTTGGAGACTCACTCTCCTCAGCTGCAACATTTCATGAGAACTGCCATACTTCTGCACCTTAAACCCTAAACAGGGTCTTGATGCGTTGAGCCAGAAAGGTCACGTTTGCCCCTGTAGTATATCCTGTAGGTCCTGTTACGGTTATAAACATTCCCACTTCCTCCATGTTCTTTCTTTCTATTACTCTCCCAAAGGTCTTTTAATTTCTTGTTTCTGGATAGTATCTCTGGAGAATATTTCTGGAGAATAACGGGCTCAAAAAGGAAACTAGAGAGGAACAAAAGTGCTTTCCTTCTCCTGTGGGTAAAAGTTCACTGGTGTTTTTTTATGGCTGCTCTGCGGGTACTGATGGATTTTTGAACTCTAGTGTAACCTTGTAGTTGGCATTTATTTTTATATTATACACATAAACCAAAGACCCATGCATGACCTTCCTTAGGTGCAAATTGGACCCCAGAGTTGCATATAGATATTCACAACAAACATAACCTCAAACTTATAATACATGTGGTCTCTTTCCAGTTCCCAGTGGCTAAAATGCATCTCAGTTGGTTTACTGTCAGAGCAGGTCACACCCTGTTCACAGTAGGAAACAGCAGCCAAAATCTGATGCCAGTGAAAACTTTTTCCAAGACCAAGATGTGTTAGTGCCTGTTCATAATGCAAAAAATCTAAATGTATGTCACTTCACAATCAATGCCTCTATTCTTTTGGATCCTTTCCTTCAAAGTCATGCATCAAAATGCCTAGCTAGAGTAGTTGAGCAGCATAACACAAAAAAAAAATGGTCTTGTTTTAATAAAATGTAGCTATATTCCAGCTGTTCATCACTGAACATGCCTTGTTGTACTGCAGAAACTGAAGAGGTAAAGAAGACAGACAGTGCTGTGAGGAGGAGGATGTACTGGTTCTGAAATTACATCACTGCATCGTGTCATTTCATGAGAATGCTAACACTGTACAACCTCTTACTACTCTGTGCAGAGCCCATTTCTTTGGAAGACCTAAGCTTTAACACCTTTTTTGTTCATACTTAGCTAATTGCCTTCTCTGGAAAATACCAGCTCAACAAAGATGACATCATTTTGCAATCAGAGGGTAGATTCCACCTTTCTGATCATGCGAGAGATGAGGGGTTGATTGGAGTATCCTTAAAAAATCAGAGAACAGCTGACATGAAGAACTATTCTGTGGAAATTGAAGTGAGTTTTAATTTTACTTTAGTGGCACTGGGTTTTGGGGTTTTTTTTTTGTTTTTAAAGGCCTGCTGCCATCTATCTTCCAAACTGATCAGATGCAGCCAGTGACTTGTAAAACAGCCGGCAAGTCCGGGCAGCCAAGTCTGGGCAGCAGTTGGCTTTTTTTAGTTCTGTTTTTAAAGGAGCAGTATAATCAAGAGAGAAAGGAAGGCACCAAATTAGTTTTCTGCAGAGCACAGTGACAAATATAGTAAATGTATATCCACTGGAGTATATAAAAGTTTTAAGAGCCACGTGTTATTATTATAGCTCACCACCTTCAGCCTGAGTGCTCTGTTTGGTGAGGCATGGTTTCTTGCACCACTATTTAAAAAAAAAAAAAAAAAAAAAAGGGAAACAAAATATGAGACTCATACAAAGCATCATTTACCAGAAGAAAGAACTGGCCTTAAGAAAGGCACAGAACAGCTAATATGATGCTCATCCTGAGGCAAATCTCTTCCTTTTTCTCTCCCCCTCTGTTTTGCATTTGCTCATAATTTTATGTGAAATTAATAAGGTGGAGAAGCTGATGGTGGCAATAGAATGAGGCAGAAAAGTAATGTGGTCAGCACCCCCCAAACTCTTCGTTAGAGGAATATGGTTACTCGGTCATAATTAATTGAGACAATAGGCCACACCTTAACAAAATGATGATGATTTCATCAGTAACAAGCTGAGACGGATACTAAATTGTTTTTCCCTCTCTCTTTAGAAGAAGGGAGATGGAAGAAGTATGAGCTGCTCTGTTTGGGCTCTATCTATTCTTTGTTTTGGAATAAATGGCACAAATTAGCAGCCTCACAGGGAACTGACTGCTAGAGCATGTTTCTTTCATTGTTACCATTTGAATCTTGTCCACAAGCCTTGAGCCAGTCATGCTAATGCTTGTGCCTCTCCTAAGAGTGTAACTCCTGCGTAGGGCACAAGCATGGGAAACGTTCCCTTACCACGTACCCTTCTGTGGGAAGAACTGATATCTGAGCATCGTCTCTGAACATTCATTAATTCTGTGTGGTGGCTTCGAATAAATATTTTTCCTTTATGGCTGCAGTTAAGAGCCTTTGAAGATATTTGGCTGGGCCTGACGGGAACTGCTACTTCCACATCCATTCAGAGCCAAATCCTGCTGGAGGGGATTATTGATCAGAAAGAGAAAGTAAAAGTAGCTGCTTCTAAAGGAGAGGAGTGTTTTCAGTACTACATGGGGTATTTGAAAGGTACGTACCTTCACAGATGACACTCTCAGTCATATGATTTAGTTTTGGGTAGTCCTGTGAGGAGCAGGACGTTGGACTTCATGATCCTTATGGGTCCCTTCCAGCTCGAGATATTCTGTGATTCTGCCCTTCACAGCTGTCATTGGTATGAAGAAAGGCTGGGTCTGTAGTGCCAAGCTAGCCCAGTTTCTTGGTGCTTCAAGCTCTAGTCTTTCACGTAATGAAAAGCTGGAGCTTAAAACTTGTTACACAACGGTCGGTTTGGGAGACATTTGTATGATTCCTGGCCAGGGAAGGATTATAGTAGGTGGTGATCAAAGATAAGATTCATTTCATCTTGATTTAACCACCTTAAAGCCGTATGCCTCATTTAAGATAATCATTCCATTCTAATACCCATGAAGGGGAAGAGAAAGGCACCTCCCGAGGCTGCCGCTACCCATGCTGAAACAGAGGAAACAGGGCTGTTGGCTCAAACTAAAGTTAGACAGAATGAGACCTGCTGCAAGTGCTTTCTGTTGTGTCTCATCCACCTTNCCTTCTGTGGGAAGAACTGATATCTGAGCATCGTCTCTGAACATTCATTAATTCTGTGTGGTGGCTTCGAATAAATATTTTTCCTTTATGGCTGCAGTTAAGAGCCTTTGAAGATATTTGGCTGGGCCTGTCGGGAACTGCTACTTCCACATCCATTCAGAGCCAAATCCTGCTGGAGGGGATTATTGATCAGAAAGAGAAAGTAAAAGTAGCTGCTTCTAAAGGAGAGGAGTGTTTTCAGTACTACATGGGGTATTTGAAAGGTACGTACCTTCACAGATGACACTCTCAGTCATATGATTTAGTTTTGGGTAGTCCTGTGAGGAGCAGGACGTTGGACTTCATGATCCTTATGGGTCCCTTCCAGCTCGAGATATTCTGTGATTCTGCCCTTCACAGCTGTCATTGGTATGAAGAAAGGCTGGGTCTGTAGTGCCAAGCTAGCCCAGTTTCTTGGTGCTTCAAGCTCTAGTCTTTCACTTAATGAAAAGCTGGAGCTTAAAACTTGTTACACAACGGTCGGTTTGGGAGACATTTGTATGATTCCTGGCCAGGGAAGGATTATAGTAGGTGGTGATCAAAGATAAGATTCATTTCATCTTGATTTAACCACCTTAAAGCCGTATGCCTCATTTAAGATAATCATTCCATTCTAATACCCATGAAGGGGAAGAGAAAGGCACCTCCCGAGGCTGCCACTACCCATGCTGAAACAGAGGAAACAGGGCTGTTGGCTCAAACTAAAGTTAGACAGAATGAGACCTGCTGCAAGTGCTTTCTGTTGTGTCTCATCCACCTTCCAACTGCATCAGACTGGTGTGCAAACCAGACAGACTTGGTGCTATGACAGTTGTCTCAAACTCGTGTTGCTGACAATCCCAGTCCTAATTTCAGGTACAAATTTGCCATTCCACACTTGTGCAGTAGAATTTCTCTCAGGTTCATGGCTTCATTTTTTAAGTGCTGTGCTGTATTTGAGATTAAGACTGTTATTTTGTCAATTACTGAAGTCAGAAGTTTGTAGAAATGATTCAACTCAACTTTCTCAACCCAGAATGTATGTGCACTTCACCAACCACTTCCGATGATGCTCATCAGTACTTGGGCAGAAACAACTTACGTGTGTGATGGGTGGATGAGCGACTTGACACGCGTTTATGTCTGAGCAGTTTTGAAATGTCAGCAATAAAGCAGAGTGGAAAACTAAAGTAGTAAAAAGCCTGCGAATCACTGTGACTGAGCATTATTTAGATTTCTATTAATTCAGTGCTCTCTTTGCAAAGCAAATCTGTATTTGTAATCATTCACAAGCCACAAAGAAGAGAAAAAAAATCAAACACTGACACTAAGGTAATTTTCTCCTGTTTAGCTCCTCTTCATTTTTTTCCCCCCACAAACACCTAACACACTCAGACACTCATTGAACACTCAAGTAATTAAAAAGCTGGCTTTGAAACAATGTCAGTGTTGTTCCTTTAAATGAAGCTCTGCCTTTTTATTCTCTAAGGGGATTTGGAAGAAGGAATGGAAGTCAGTGCTTGTACTGACAGGCAACAGCTGGCTACTGTTAATACCTATCTTAACGTTAATGGTGAAAGGCAAGAAAACACGGGACAGATGACTCTGGCAGCTGTTAATGGAAGCTTGAGTTTTCTGGCTTATGGATGCGGAGATCCAATTCTTAAGGCTGAGGTGAGACCCTTCAGTGGCAGTTAATTGCATTGTGATTGTTACAGAATATTGTTTAATCTTGTCAGTTTGACGGAGCATCTTCCAGGTAGGCTTCAGTGTGAGTTTTGGCGAGTACCCAGGCAAACAGGGGAATGATGCAGTTTTTAAGCTCATAACAACATTATTTTTCACTTTGGTATGAAAAGATACCATGGTGAGAAGTAAAAAAGTTCAGCCATAGCCAGAAAGAATAGTAAATACGGGACCCTCTCCTAAAGGGTGTATTCTCTGGAGAGGGTAAGTAAATAAAGCAAGAGGAGCAGTAACATGGCAGGGCTTACAAAACTAACATTAGAATTCCTGAATGTGCTTTTACTGCTACTAGGGTTTCACATATTCTCTGCTTGGAGGCAGGTTTTTGGTTTTTCAACCTTAGACTCTCCTGTTCCCATTTCTAACCACTGGATAACGCAAAAGTCATTTCCCCTGAGAAATCGGAGGCCGCTGTGGATCTTTGCTGGCATTTAAACTACTACAAACTTTGAGTGATTATTTGGACCCAGCACAAGCAATTCTAAATAATAAATTCAAGGTTTTCATTCATCTTCTCACAGTACAAACTTCATGAAGTGGGGAGCCTTCTAAAAGCCAAACTGATGGAGAAGTTGAAGAAGTTTGATGGACATATGTGGAGATTCAGGAGATCAGTAAGTATCTGAACATCATCTGTGAAAGCACCATGAAATGTTCATACAGTGTTAATTAAAAATCACAGAATCACAGAATGTTAGAGATTGGAAGGGACCTCAAAAGATCATCTAGTCCAATATATTGCATGCAGTTATTTTGTTTTGCTCAAACATTTCAATGGTAATCCTGTGCTAACCTGCAGTTCATGCACAGACAAAAAGCATGTTTCATGGTAAAGATCCTGTATCTCTGCACCACCACTGAGGAGCTCAGAATGGCCCTGGAATGGAGTCAAAGCTTCGCTTCTGATTATTATGTATTTTGATATTTCTTCTTTTTTGGGAACCACTGTAGGTGCAGCACATTGATTTTCTGTCTGAAGCAGCTGGCTGGCCCTCAGTAGCCTTGCAAAAGGTATCAAGATTCCTCCACAGTGTGGGCAGAGCTGTCACCCAGGTGTGGAAGCAAAGTGGAATTGGGGAGATACTGAGAAGCAAGCTNATCTAGTGAAAAGTGCTGACCTTGACTCTTAGTTTGCAGCGTGGGAGCCTTGATGCAATAAACTCTAAGTAACGTCGGTGCGATCACCTTTCTAATGAAATCATTGAAGAGGCATTCTCCTGGACGCAGGAGTGCGGGTTCATTCAGATGAGAACAGAGCCCTAATTCCTAAGCTGAAGCATTTCTGCTAACAGTTCCCTGGCAAGCATTTCCTCCCAAGGGCTGTTCATATCCATCCTTGAGCTTTGGATGCTTGTACTAATCAGATTTCACTTGATCCATTTTTTCCAAGGCTATGCAGTAGCCACTAATTCACCGTTCAGCTGGCCTCTGGCCCATACTGAAGCCATTGAGAAGTGCAGCCAGCTGTAATCCGCTGGGAGAACCTGCAGCTCTCACAAGGTTAAAACCCCACTTTGGGACTCTTCCTGCTCAAACGTGGGATTTAGTTGATAAACTGTGTTTGAAAGCAGTTGAGACTAAACTGTCTTGTTAGTCCTTGAGCAGGTTGAGCTGCACAGCTCTGACCGTGGCGTTGCAAAGCAATACATGCATTTTGGGAAGCAGCAATGTACGTGTAATGTAAGGCGTATGAGTGGATCAGAGTTATAGCCAAATGCCTCTTGCAGCTTTTTTACAGCACTGTGTCCACACAGAGAGCTGTGAAATGTGCCTACCTGCCATAACAAAACCAGCCTTGTCCTGTTTTCTGTGTCCCTCCTTTGCTTACGCTGGAAGCTGTGGGGAAACAAACGGCCACTTTACAACATGCTAGCTAAGGTTTGCTTCATGTAATGGCTTTGTTTCAGAGCCACTAGCAACTTTGAAGGATGCCTACTACGATGCAACCTTGAAGCCACTGGATGAAGTTTTGCAAAAGACAGAAGAGTACATGAAGAAAATCCAGGCGTTTTTGCCCAGGATTGTAAAAGATGTGTGGCTGCTGGAACCAATCCAGATGGCATTAACGGTTGTGAAAGCAGGCTTGGATATGGTTGGTATAACTCAGTTCTCCATTTTTAATGGTTTGAAAGACAAGGCCTACAAATTTAAGTCTCAACTTTGAACTATGGATACACAAACAATAGTTAAATATCTTTGTTCATGGAAATAGTGCAGTTATCTTTCTGCATAACAAACTTGTGCACAGCTAATTTATTGTTCTTGGAATATTTGACCTGCTTTGAAAGCAGTACTTTTCCACCTAGAGGAGAGGTGGTTTTACTAGTTTTGGTTGGACTCACAGCAGCAGTAATCTGTCACTCATGTAGCTTTTGCTTTTCTTCTATAGAGAGGAGGGATTGTGATTCCAACAAATAACGTACAAGTAGGTTTGGGCTCTTCTAGCTGAACTGAAGAGCAGAAAGGATATATCATGACACCAATTTATATTAACAAAGATATCAATCCTTTGCAAGCTACTAAAGCACATTAATCCAGTGAAGTATTGGTATACTTTAAGTAATGTTCTTTTGGGAAGGATACATTTCTGACCATTATTTGTTGCTGTATTGACTAGTGTCTGTCCTCTGGATATCAGCCTCTAAATGACAAGTTGCTGTCAGGCAAGTGACAAATGCAAGAGAGACTGAAGTGCCATTACACTGACAGTTGCTCTAAAACTCATGATCAGTACTGACCCTGCCCTGAAGTCACACTGAAGTCAGTTTTTAATCTCCTTTTCTGGCTCTCTCATAGACTACACAGCAGATGCTCAGGTGGGCAGAGGCCATGTTTTCCAGAGCTGTGAGCAAGATCTGGAAGCCCTTACTCAACCTTTACAGTTTTTCACCCAGGTAAGTGGTGGTTTTTGCAGGATCCCTGATGCCGGGTAGTGTTTTAATGGCTATGTGCATAGTTAGTCTTCATATCAGCTTGTATGCTGAGCGACGTGGACAACCCCGAGACCATTCTTTGCTTTGGGCGCATGGCATCACACCGTCATGTTCGTTCTTGTTGGCTGCCAGGACAGGCTGCATTTCAAAAGAAGCTGCTCAGCAGCAAACAGAAGCGCAGTAACGATGATAACGGCCTTATATGGCATGGTGTATGGCAGGTCTTAGCCACTGCGTATCTCTGTTTTGCCATTCTACCCCACTGCAGTTCTTATGAATATTTCACTTCCACATGTCTAATAATAAAGCAACCACATTTCATCAGCTGAGCAGATAAGGGCACACGCTGTTTTGTTTGTATTCCACAGGAACTGTTCAGTGGCAGTAAAACTGCCCATACTTCCTAAAGCAGACCGCTCCCTGGATCTGGCAAATATTACTAATTATCTCCTGGAAGAAAAGCTAATGAGGCCTCTCCAAGACCTCTACAATATGAACATAGTTGCAGAATACTATAGATTCAAACGGAGGATGATGGAGAGTCCCTTTGAATGTAAGCCCTTTCAAAGTCCTGCTTGGTTTTGTGACTGGGTCTATTTCCACTTGGGTCTAAATCTTACAAATCATATCTGGAATAGTTGTTTACATAGCGATGGTTGCTAATTAATAATTTTCTTCTAAATTTTGTATGTAGTCTTTCTTGTAAAACAATACTGGTTGTATAATATCAACAGATTGGGTAAAGCTGACATGGAATAAACACTCCTCTACATCATATTAATGTAAATTTTGCAACTCTTTTACACTGCCTACTGCTGGGACTAGAGATCAGCAAGTGGCATTTGTCTGTCTTACCTCTGTGCTCTTGTGAGTTGATACTGTGGTTCAGCGCTGCTCAGAGCTGTTGGCCCTGGTCTGATCTTGCTGTGGAGGCTTTGTCCAGACTTTGAAACCGTTGATGTCACTGGTTGACTCTGGGATGATAAAGCTCAGCCCTCCCACAACCTCAGAGACAATATTACCGGAAAAAGCATTGCTAGATGTTAACATACTGCATTAACAGTCCCAACTGTCCCGTGTAGGTTATGGCTTTTCCAGAAAGAGCCATTTTTTAAAGGCTTCCTCCCAGGAGGCAGGCACAGCAGAGGGCACTGAAAGTTGACCAGTTTCAGTGATATATCAGCAGGGGTCCTGGACTGCGACTCTGTTGGGTGCTGTGGGTTGGCAGGGTATTTTTGGAGACTGTATTCTTGCTGTTTTCTGCATAGGAATGCATAATGTGTATTTAAGGGACAGGGCTTACAACTATGACTATCAAGTAGCATGACTATAAATCAAGATGATCTTTGAATCCTAATTCATGTTTCTCAAAGTTCTGGGACACTCTGCTGGATCTATAATAAAAAATAAATTATTGGATTGTTTTCTTTCTGGAGAAATTTCTGTTGCAGAGCAACTTGTAACTAATTAAAATGTAATAATAGCTTGAGAAATCATTCTAAGAGGATGCCAGCTAGAAGCTGCTTGTGTTGCAGTATGCAAGTAGTAACACAGTGAGTTTTCCACAGAGCAGTAAGTGCTGATGTTTCTTCTGAAATATTCTCTAGATCACGCTATGTTAATAGGGACCAAGCATCTCGTGACCTTTGATGGAAAAATTTATGATTTGGCATCAAAGTGCAGTGTACTTCTTGCCAAGGATTTTGTTCACGATACTTTCACTGTAATACTCAATGAGGAAACTGGTAACTCGAGATCGCTGTATGTGGAGATGAACCAGACTGTAATCAGTATCCACCCAGGACTAAAGGTAGGAGGAGAAAGTTAAATGTTCTTCCTTTCCCGACCAGAAATTATCTTCAAATACCCAAACAAACAAACAGAGTCTTCAAAATATTAACGCTCAAAGCATAGATCAGAACAGCTCTCAGATATAAGTGCTAGAAAGTAACCCCTCTCTCATCAGGAAATAACTTGCCAAAACAAAAATATTTTTAAGGCAAGGGCTGCCTCTTTGCTCTTTGGGTACTTAAAATACGAGGCTTGAAGAACTTTTCAGCTTTCCTCTTACATGGTGGAAGAGAAGGGCAGTTAGAGACTCCTGGAGAACAAACTGGGCCCATAGGCTGAGTGTACCCGCAGGAGGCTTTGTGCTTTCTTGCTTTTTGAGAAGTTTAACACAACCCTGTTCTTCTTCCCTAACTCTGGGCTGAGCAAAGTTGACCCTATCCCACCTGCAAACCCAGACTGAGTTTGCCTGTCATTGAACTTTCATTGTGACATATCTGAAATTGCATTCTCATGTTAAAACAGATATCCAAGCTGCATAGCTTTTCCTTTATGGAAGAGAACTGCCAAGTACTGGATCAGTCCCTGCAAAAGAACACCACTAATTCAAGGAGAGAAAACAACAAAATAGAAGTGTCTAATCAGAAGGGAGTTTCCATCTCTTGTGACTTGCAGTATGATTTCTGTACCGTCACTCTGGCTGGATGGCACCATGGCGAGTATCAATCACACAGCTTTTGTCAGCTGTTATGTCATTTTTTCTATGTCTCTGAGTTACCATCACTTGTAGTACCACCACGTGGGTTGTCTTTCACTTGTATTTTCCCTCTTCATTTACACACACCCTGGAAGTGGCCCCAGGCATTCCCAGTTACTGCCAAGTAAGGCACAGTATGTTATCATTCCAGCGAGAACAGCCAGTGTTTGCTGAGGTTACTATTGCTTCAGTGCAATAAAGCAGCTAGAAAGAGGGGGCAGATGTAATGCAGTCAGCCTGACCCCAAACCTTCTCCAAGAATCACCGCTCTGTAGCAGTGCAAGAGCAGGCAAGAGGTAAGCATAAAAGCTTCCCGGGTTTTCAGTACACGTGGAACACTTTCCCCACACTATTCTAAAACACAGACCCCAGAGATGAGCAGAGAATGGATACAATGCCTTTATCTGGTCAGGAGAAGCGAATGAACAGCTAACAAATGAGATGGCAATGCAGGCTGAGAAAAATCCGTAATGGATGGCTGGGCTTACTTTCCCCCTTCCACACTACAGCTGAGCTCTGCTGTGGAATCAGAGCCCACAGATAACTTCTAAAATTTTCCCGTGTCTACTCATAACAACTACTGGTTTATTCCATCTCAATTTTGTTCCAGGTATTTCAGCTGGACTTTTTGGTACCAATGATAATGAAGCTGGAAATGAATGGATCCTTCCCAATCGTTCCTTCACCGACAGCATGCAGGAGTTCACACAGAGCTGGCAGGTAACGAGCTGAAGGGCTTCTTTCTGTGCCATTACCAGTGGTGCTAGAACAGTGAGAACTAAAGGTAGATAGTGAGAACAGCAGCATCCTGTATATAATTTGTTTTCCCGTGTTTAACCAGGGAAAAGGTTGCATGTATTTGCTAATAACCATACAAGTATTCCCAACAGACAGGAGGCACTGAGCATTTTTGGCCTAAGGGGCAAGGTAAAACATGAAGGCTGCTTCTGCTATTACAAGAAACTGATGTTGAAACCAAGTACCTTTGATGTTTTCATACTTAGAACACCTATTTCTGGAATGCAGAGCCAGGTGGTATTTCGTCTGGGACAAATCCACATATTCATTAGTCAGGCCACAGGTGGTACCACGAAGTTCTCCCTTTTGAAGTTTTCTTTAGAACTGTTTGTTGTAGCTGGGTGTGTTGAGCTGCCTTTTTTTTTTTTTAATTTGTTTTGTTCTTCCTTCTTTTCATCTTATCAAGAAAAAAAACTTCAGAAACCAGTAACTAGTAAAGTTGCTCTCCATCCCCATACCACTAAGTGCTGGGACTTCTTTGGAGGGTTAGCTGCTACTGATTCAGTTATTAACTTGCATAAAAGCACTTCCTGTCTTTGTTATGTTGTAACTCAGCTATACCAGTGATGTTGTACCTCTTTGCTTCAGAGACTTAGCCTTAATTCATGTAATGTATCATCAGCTGCTACAACTATTAACTTCTAATATATTCATAAAAATACAACTATCTAATGCAAAACTACCCAAAGAAGTTGAACTAAAAATAATAATCAATTAAAAGCAATGAATAAAAAACTTACTGTCATAAACAAGCTGGGAAGTCACGTATGTCCTTTAAGTGGCTGATGGCATAATGGCTGCACTTACGATTGGTAAGTTTTATTTGTAGGCCATGGCATCTTTGCAAGAAAAATTTATAGATGACTCTAGCTGAACTCTGTGCTGTTTGCAGTCATATCCTGTTCTGAAAAAAAGCAATAAAAAGACTGACCTGCCCATAATGTACTGCTGTCATACATCATTAAAGCAATGGCCACAACACAAAATGTGCCAAGGCAGGTGTCTGTGCAGTCTCAGAAACTTTTCTAATGCAGTAAGAAGAGATGATAAGGGGGAAACACCCAGTTCAAACAGGCAGTGTATTCAGCTGTTGGAACTTGCAAAATCCTTTCCGACCAGAAGTTTTAGCACAACTATACATAATACAGAAAGCAAAACCACAATCAGGTTAAATCTGGCCAGGTAAAATAAAAGCAGCCTCAAATAAAAGCAGTCATTCATTCTGCGTTGCTGGAGTCACCTCACATTGAACTATAAACTCAGCCTGGCAGCTCGCTACCCGGAGATTTATTACAAGCCTTCATCATACACTGACCTTGCAAGTAAAGGTCCAGTGCTACAAGACCAGCTGCTGTACAAAATGAGGAGGTTAATAAGGGGACTGCAAATGTCTGACTCCTGCAGAATGAGCATTAGCTGGGAGATGAAACTGGCAGTTAATTTTCCTTAGTAACTAAAATAACTTGAGTATACACTTGCCTAAAGAACTTCTAAACTCAAAGATTTGCCAGGAAATTACTGACTAAAAAACTACAGAGAGAAGTTGCTGATCTGATACAGAGTACTAAAAGCTGTTCAGGCAAAACAAATCCTACAAAACTTTAGCAAATGCTGCTCATTACTAGTTCTGTTAATATTTGTATCATCAGCTCTTGACTGCTGTGCTACGGGACCTTACCTGAACCACGTACAACAAAAATCCATTCAAATTTTATTGTCAAAAATGCTTGTAATTGTAGGCACCTCCAGTCTGGGGTTTTGGGAGGTTTTTTTTTTAAGACAACTTTTTGTTCATTACCTATGAATAACCCAGCAAGGATATGACACAACTCTGATCTGTCATAAATAATAAAAGTTGAGACAACTAGCCAACTACTTATTGAGTCAGCAGCCACACACCAAAATCCTTCAGTGAATAAGAAAATCAATAGAAAAAGGAAAGTGTCTGTAATATTTATCAGACATTTTTTGTTTATGAAGAGTGCAAGATATAATCAGAGCATTGTACTGAGCTGCTTGTATCTTCCTTCAAACCATCTCACACTGGAAATCTGAATAATTCACACTATACTGATGTTTAAAAAAAAGCCCAACCTGAGTAATTCTGTTTTCCTAGGTGAACAAGTGCAGTCTTGGACAGAAGAAAGTGAAGCCATGTCTAATCACAGCTAGGCAAAAAGCCTGTAAAGTCTTCTTTGAAGAATCACATTCACTTCTTAGGAACTGCTTCAAAGTTGTAAGTATAACATCAGCCACCAAAGGATTATCTGAATACCTGAATGTCATACTGCAAAGGAGTACACATAACTGGTGTGAGGACAGAGAAGTTTAGCTTTGGAACTTTAGAACTAATCAGAACAACAATCTAGACAGAAAAAAAGGTGTTCTAGCATCATACACTAAGGTCTTTGACAGCCACAGAACAGTGGCATGACTTGTACCACTCTTTAGCACAGAGGTCTAGAATTCGGAAATTATACAAATAAACTCAGTGTCAGAAGAGAATAAAGGTTTGTGAATGGTCCTAACAAGGCGGTGGGTGGGAGACACAAATCAGATTTCCTTTTCAGTTGACCTGCAGGCAGCTCTGGGGGAGATGTGTGCCTGCACCCTGCACACCCCCCTCTAACAAGCCCCCTTTGTGTTAAAGGTGGACCCTGAACCATTCTACAGCATGTGCACACAGGACACCTGTGAATCACACGAGTTGAAGGCTGCCTGCAGGTTAGCAGCAGCCTTTGTTCATTTGTGCAACAGAAATTTTGTCCCTCTGGAAGTTCCTCCTCAATGGTAAGTTTTGGTTTTTTTAATCCTGAATATTCTGACCGTGTTGCTCCAGTACTCACGTCTGTTATTCAGGAGCACATAAGAAAATAACAAACCTGACTATGGGCATGAGCAAAACCAATCCTATTCCTGGAATTAGTCTTCTTGCTCCTTGTCTGCCTTTCCCTTTCTGCTGTTCACTTGGAAGCACACCATAACCCAGCCCATTCTCTCATGGCTTTCTTATTTCTTCCCAATTTGCTGTGTAGGAGGCAGGACACTTGCTGAATATCGTGCGATTATCTCTAGAGTTCCACTTCTCAGATACTATTTTTGTTTCAGTTTTTTTTTTGTCTGAATAATACATTTGGATTCACATCAACAGTTAATACATA